>VXBN01003558.1:52514-87936 GCA_013397395.1 Sinosuthora webbiana | reverse complement strand
TCCATTTGAGGCGAATTCCCATCTTTTCACCCCAATTCCCGCTCGGGGGGTCTCAGGTGGCCGCTCCTTCCCGAGCCCCCGGGAAACCGGGAGCTGTTCCAGGCGCCGGGAGATGGAGGCACGAGCGGAGCCTGCTCCGCATCTCCCATTTANAGCTCCACACACAAAGGAGCCGATTCTTCCCCGCCTGCTCCCCATCCATGCCCCGGGCACGGCGCAGCCCCGAGCCCGGCCGGGATTTTGGCTGGGGAAAGAATCCCCCGGATCCCCCTTTTCCCCCCCGGCCGTGGGGTCTGGGGTCCTGCCGGGCTGCGGCTGCTGCTCCGAGCCCCCTTCCCGAGCATCCCGCCATCCCACCATCCCACCGCGGGGAATCAAAGCCGCTCGGGGGGAAAAAAAAAAAAGGGGGGAACTTGTGCCAAACCCAACCCCGGCTCCCTCCCCTCCGCCGCCCTCCCCGCTCTCCTCCGCCGCCGTTTTAAGGTCACGGATAGACAATTTCCAAGGAACAACGCATCCCCCCGGCTTTCCCGTGGCTCCAGCTGTCTGTCACTGGCGCAGGGATCATTTTTCCTGCCTCGCTCCTGCTTTTTCTCGCCGCAGATCGGGCGGTTGCTCTCTCGCGCTGTTGATTTCCCGAGAGCGGCTGCGGGGAAATCTCTGTTTGTGAGGGTTTGGGGTTTTTTGGGGGGGAAAAATGGGATCCAAGGTAGTTTGTGGAGGGGCTGGAGGAGCCCGGGGAGCCCGGAGGGGTTGGAGGTTAGGGAGTGATGGAGCCGGCATCGGGAATTGTTTGGGTTTGGGCGTCCACGAGCGGGATTTGGGCTCCTAAACCCCGCTGGAACTTGGCCGCATCCCGGGGACCCGCCGTGCCCGGCGTCCCTTCCCCATGGAAGCTGTCCCTGTGGTCCTTTTGGGGTCCCAACCCCAACCAACCTGGAATTCTGTCACCCCTCCTCGCCCTCCGCTGTCCCAAAAATCCCAGCCCGAGCTGGTTTTCCATCGGCCAGCCACAAATCCCGGCCAAATCCCGGGCTGGGGGCGCCTCCCTTTGCTCGGGGCAGCGGGGGCTGAGCTGCTCCCGGATTTCGGGGGGCAGAGCGTCGTTCCCGGATTTCGGGGGGCAGAGCGCTCGCCATTCCCGAATTTCCGAGGGCAGATGGCTTTTTCCTGGCTGACGGCATCCTTGGCTGGAGCCGCCGCCGTGCCCTCCCCTCCGTGCCCTCCCCATCCCGGCTGGGGGGGAATCCAAGGGATCCAGAGCCCGGGAAGATCCAGGGGGGCACGTCCCCAATTCCTGCTCTTCATCCCGACACCTGCCCTGTGTCCCCAAAGCCCCCTTTTATTTTTGGGGATTTTCCCTGCTTTTATTGTCCCCCTCATCCGCACCCCGGAGGATCCCCAGGAATCCGCTGGAATCACTTCCCACCCCACAAATCATCCGTGGGAAGCTTTTTTTTTTTGGGGGGGGGGGGAGGGGGGGGTTCCAGCCCTCCCCCGGTCAGGAAAAGCCCTTTTGTGACCCCGAGCAGAGCCGGGCGGTGCCGGGATCATTCCCGAGGTGTTTTCCGGCCCTCCGGGAGCATCACCCGTGGAATTCCAGCTTCTTTTTTTCCCTCCCTTTATCCCTGGCTCAACATCCTCCTCTGGCCAAAAAAAGCCGCCGGGGCCGGGGCTAAGTGGGTTAAGGAGCCGTCAGGAGGGAAAAACGAGGCCACGCGGAGGAGGCAGCGCTGGACCATGGAAAAGGAGAGGAGCGCCTGGAAAAGGGGCTGGAAAAGCTGGAAAAGCCCCTTTCCCCCCCCAATCCATGGATTCTGGGATGAGGGCCGGCTCGTTGAGCCCCTGCCTGGAGCACGGCCCCTTAAAGGGCTCCCCGGGGGCTGTTTTAGGGCCGTGGGAGGGATGGAAGCGTCGCGTTCCCGGAGGTTTCCAGCGGCTTTATCCCGGTGGGATTTTGCTTTGGCTTCTGCTTCCCACCCCCCGGCCGGGGGAAAAAAAAAAAAAAAAAAAAACAACAAAAAAAAGGGAAAATCCAAGTGTTTGAAGGTCCTGGGCTTTGCAGGGAGCTGTCCTTGGGGGCGCTCCTGAAAATCCCGGCTTGGGAAAAGCCCTTTGCGGTTGGGATTTTACCTGGAATTCTCTCCATTCCCCCGCGAGGTTTTTCTGGCAGGGCTTTTCCCAGCTGACAGGGAGCCCCCCGGGTGGATCCCTTTCCAGCCTGGAAAAGCTGATTTTTTTCCTCATGTTTTGGAGGGAAAACCCAGCGTGGGGCTTTTCCCTGGGTGGTGGGAGACACCTGCTCGTGGTTCTTTTTGCCGGAAGGAGGAATTTGGTGGGAATTTTGTCCCGGGGGAATGAGGGAAAAGGAGGAGCAGGGATGAAATCCTGCTTTAATTCACCAAAAATCCAGCCCGCATTCCCGCCGTCCCTTCCCATTAGCGCCTTTCCCATCGAATTCCTGCATCCAGCTCTTTTCTGGAAGTTTTCCCTTCCCATCTCCATCAGTCCCGAGTTCCCACGGAGCCTCTCCGGGTAAATCCAGGCCACGCAGCCCCTTCGGAAAATCCCCCTCGCTGTGCTAATTGCCCTTTCCCAATTAGCCCAATTTCCCTCTTCCCACCAGCTGCGTTTGGGAGCCGCCACTTCCAATCCCCGAGCTCGGGGAAAAGCTGCAGCTCCGGCGAGGATCTTCCCTCTCCTTGTGCCTTTCCAGGATAATCGGTGGCTTCGGGATGGGGAGACATTCCTGGCTTTGTTTCTCTGTGGAAAAGCTCCCGTGGCCGCTCCCGGAGCATTCCCAAAGTTCCCCAAGCTCAGTTTGGGGGTGTTCAACCCCCTCCAAATCCCCTTGGGATCCCCCAAACCCCGGGAATGTTGTAGGGTTTGGCTTGGGAATATTGGCGGCCTTTGCATTGGGATAAGGAATTCTGATCCTGGAGCCTGGAGCTGAGCGGCCCCTGCCCTGTGCAGGCTGTTAAACATTCCCAGCTCCATCCATGGAATTCCGGGATGCTTTGGGTGGGAATTCCATGGGCAGGGATAGATCCCACCGTCCCAGGGTGCTCCAAGCCCCATCCAGCCAGGCCTTGGACATTCCCAGGGATCCAGGGGCAGCCACAGCTGCTCTGGGAAAGCTGTGCTGGGCTCACTCCCCATCACAGTCAGGAATTCCTGCCCAAGAACTCATTTCAATTTCCCCTCTGGAATTGCGGAGCCATTCCCTGTGTCCTGTCACTCCAGGCCCTTCCAAAGAGATTTTTTCCATCTTTTCTGTCGGCTCCTTCAGGTCCTGGAAGGCCAAAATTGGGTCAACCCAAAGCTGCTCTTTTCTCCAGGCTGGACATTCCCAGCTCTCCCAGCCTTCCCTTGGATCATCCTGGAGCCTCCTCTGGACTTGCTCCAGCTGCTCCAGAGGGCAGAATTCCCCATTTTCCTGCTCTGGGATCAGCCCTGGGCTTGGGAGGTTTCCATGTCCAGCTCTCCCCAACCAGCAGCCCCAGGGCTGCTCCATGTGCTCATCCCAGCCCGGATCCATCCTGGGATTGCCCTGAGCTGCTCCATGTGCTCATCCCAGCCCGGATCCATCCTGGGATTACCCCGCTCCAGGTCCTGGGGCTGTTCCATGTGCTCATCCCAGCCTGGATCCATCTGGGATTGCCCTGCTCCTTCTCCCAGGAATGCTCCATGTGCTCATCCCAGCCTGCATCCATCTGGGATTGCCCTGAGCTGCTCCATGTGCTCATCCCAGCCCGGATCCATCCTGGGATTACCCCGCTCCAGGTCCTGGGGCTGCTCCATGTGCTCATCCCAGCCCGGATCCATCCTGGGATTACCCCGCTCCAGGTCCTGGGGCTGTTCCATGTGCTCATCCCAGCCTGGATCCATCTGGGATTGCCCTGCTCCTTCTCCCAGGAATGCTCCATGTGCTCATCCCAGCCCGGATCCATCCCAGGAATTGCCCCATTCCTACTCTTGTTAAACCTCAGAGATTCCCGAGGGCTGCTCCAGGACTTTTCCAGGTGTGGAAGCCTGGAAGTTTCTCAGGCACCTCCAAACACTTCCAGGCCTTGCCTGGACCTTGCATCCCGAATCCATGCGTGGTCCTGGAGCATCCAGATGATCCCAGCAGCCGCCCATTCCCATGGAGATCTTTCCCATGATGGTTCATTTCCCACAAAAATGCTCTTTCCTGCCGGGAATTCCTTGGCTTGGGAATGCTTGGCCAGCTCTCCCCTCGTGCTCCGGGATCTGCTGAGGAGAAGCTCTTGGGATAAGTGTGGGGCTTTAGGGAATCCGGGTGTGGGAATTCAGCTGAGGATCTTCCCGAGGCCCCAGCAGCCCTTGGGAGGGAGCCGGGAATGGAGCCGGGAATGGGCACAAATTCCCGCCAGGAACAGGTGCGGGGGCACGAAGCAGCATCACCCCCTCGGAGCTCCCGGTGATGGGATTTTGGGGATTTCCCCCCAGTTCTCCAGGACAAACCCTCGGCTTCACACCCCGCCCTGCGCTCAGACCCCACAGGGGGGCAGAACAAGGGAAGGAGCCCCCAGACCCCGAATTTTGGGAGGCGGCTCCATCCGTGCGGATTCCCGGCCGGCGGATCCCGGCGGGAGGGCCGCAGCTGCCGGGCGGGACGGGGCTGGAGCCGTTCCCGACCCAGCTGCTCTCTGTGCCCTTTTGTTCGCTCGCGGCGGCGCTGCCGGGCTCCTTCCGAGCTCCCATCCCGTTCTCTGATTCCCACTTTCCCCCTCTTTATTTATCTATTTTTTTCCCCAAAATAACCCGTCAATCACGGGCTTGTTTGCGGCGCGTTGGGGCCGAGGGCGGGCGGATTCCAAAGGCGGGGAGAATAACCCGCGGCTGTTGTTCCCTCTCCGGAATTGTTGATTTGATCGGATTAGGGGCTGGGGGCTCTCCAAAGCCTTTGGATCACGGCAGGTGCCTCGTTTCCCGCTCCCGGTTTGGATCCAGCTCCGAGGAGGTTGGGGAAACGCCAGGAAAGCCCACAATTCCCGCTGGAGGGAATGGAAGTGGGAATGTGGCTCCACCGAGCCCCTCCAGGCCGCACATTTTGGCTCCTCCGGTGCCGGGAGCGCTTTTCCGTCTGGAAAATCCTGCCTGGAGCAGGGGAGGCAGGGAAGATGTTTGCCTCCTGCCCAAACCTCCGGAATAATTTCCCATTCCTATAATTCCTTGGTCGATATTCTCCAGGCAGGGGGGATTAAAAGCCCCTCTCCACCTCCCTGTGCTCAGGGATAAATCCTGGAACTTCTTCCAATCTGGCAGGGACAGGAAAATCAGGAGCTTTTTTTTTTTGGGGATGAATTCCATGGATAAGACCGGATTTATGGGTAGAATGTTGCTCTGGCTCGTGCCAGGCTGGGATTTGCTCCTGGAACTGGGACCTGGAAAAGAGGGAAGTGACAGAAGGGACATTTTGGACAATCCATGGGATGTCCTGGCATGGATTTGGGAATCTCTGGCTCTTCCCGGGGAGACTGGGACAGCAGGAGAGGGGCACAAAGGATCCAGCTCAGCAAAATCCTTGGAATCCTCCCAGTTTTGGGATAAGGGATGAGCTCCCTGTGAGCCTCCTGTGGAGGTGTTCCTGTTCCTCATCCCAAGTTCTCCGTGGCTGCGCCTTTCCTTTGGAAAAACTCCATGGATTGGACGGGAATTGCCTGGGAAGGGATTCTGATGGGATTGAATTTCCCAGCCCGGCTTTGCCCCTCTGGAGAGAACATTCCAGAGCTTCAGCTCCAGCTCCAAGGCTTTGGAGGATTCCAAGCCTGGATTCCTGGACCAGGGTTTGGGATCCTCCCGCTGCTCCATGGAGGATCTTTCTCCTTTTTTTAGGCCCAGCTGCCCCTGTTCCCTGCGGATGGAATTGGGCAAAGTGTGGGAAGAGGGGATCCATGTGGGAACAGGGGATCCAGGTGGGAACAGGGGATCAGTGTGGGAACACAGGATCCATGTGGGAACAGGGGATCCAGGTGGGAACACGGGATCAGTGTGGGAACACAGGATCCATGTGGGAACACGGAATCCATGTGGGAACATGGGATCCATATGGGAACATGGGATCAGTGTGGGAACATGGGATCAGTGTGGGAACATGGGATCCAGGTGGGAACATGGGATCCACATGGGAACATGGGATCAGTGGGAATGTGGGATCCACATGGGAACACAGGATCCACGTGGGAACACGGGATCAGTGTGGGAACATGGGATCCACGTGCCTGGGCTCTTCCATCCCACCCTCGGCAGCTCCGGGAGCATCCCGAGAACCGGGGGTGGAATTTGGCTGCTTTCCTGGCTCTCCTCCTAAAAATAAACCTGGGAATGTTGCATTGCAGGAGGACCCCATGACTCGGAGAGGAGTGGGAGGGTTTGGGGGGTGGGAAAGGCCATGGAGCCCAAAATATTCCCAGGGAGCTGCCGGGGAGCAGGATTTTCCATGGGGGATGGATGGATGGATGGATATAGACTGGATCTGCTGCTGAGTGGGATTTTCCATGCAGGATGAAAACACTGGATCTTTTTGGGAGTGGGATTTTCCATGGGGGATGGATGGATGGATGGATAATAATGGATCTGCTGGGGAATGGGATTTTCCATGGGGGATGTATGTATGTATGTATGGATGGATGGATGGATGGATGGATGGATAACACTGGATCTGCTGGGGAATGGGATTTTCCATGGGGGATGGATGAATGGATGGATAACACCAGATCCGCTGGGGAATGGGATTTTCCCTGCGGGATATGCAGCTGGATTTGCTGCTGGAAAAGCATCAGGCAATGGGCAGATCCTGTTCCAGAAAAGATCCAAAGGATGCAATTCCCACCAGGAGCAAGGGTCCCAGAGAGCCCACCCTGCGTGGAAAATCCTCCGGCTCCACTCAGACTCGTTCCCTTTGGAGTTGGATAATGAGATGTTTTCCATAAACGCCAGCTCCTGGTGACTCTTTTGAAGTTCTGTTTGCGTCTCCCTGCGTTATTCCGGCTTTTTTTTTTTCCGTAGGGAAGCGCTTTGTGAGGAGTTGAGATCGTTTGGATTCCTCCCGAATTTCCGCCGTAATTAGTGCGGGGTGTGGGAGGCCAGAGGGACTCCGGGAAGCGCTTCCCAAATTAAACCTTCCCATTCCTTGGAATTTGTGGGGTTGTTTTTATTGAGGGCAGGAAAATCCAGGAAATTCCACGGTGGGAGAGAGAGAGGAATTGGACAATGGAATGGTTGGGATGCTCCCTCTGCTCTTGGTTTGCGTGGATCACACTCCGGATCTGCTCCAGGCTTCCCACCGGGAGAAAAGAAAAGGGGAGGAAAAAAATCCCGGAGTTTTTTTGGGCTGAAAGGATTTGATTGGAATGATTTTATCTCAGGAGGAGAGAGGCAATGGGAATGGGAATGGGAATGGGAATGGGAATGGGAATGGGAATGGAGGGCACTTCAGCCTGGAAAATAAGAATGGGAATGGGATTGGGAATGGGAATGGAGGGCACTTCCAACCTGGAAAATTGGCTGGGAGTGGGAAAGAAGAGCACTCCTAGCCTGGAAAATGGAATGGGATGGGAGAGCTTTTCCAGCTGTTTAACATCCCGGGCGTTCCTCTCCGCCCCGGTGAGCGGGAAAACCTCCCGCATTCCCGGCCCCTTTTCCCGCCCTCCCGGGAGCACTGAATTAAAGGAATATTGGATGATCCCACGCTTGGTTATGTTTTATTAACGCGGAGCCTCGGCCTCCCGGCACATCCAGCCCATCTGAGGCTCTGCCGGGCGTTTTTCCCTCTTTTCCAAGGTCTGGCTGCCGCTGCTATTCCCAATCCCACTCTTTGGGGTGGCTGGGAGGTCGGGCTGGGGGTGTTCAGGAGGAGGGGGGAAATTTGGGATGAGAAATGGGAATATTGGGTTTGTCTGAGGATGCTCCGTGTCCTGGCGGGCTTTGGGATGGGAGTTTGGCAGCAGGAATAGGGATGGATGTGGGAATGGGGATGGATTTGGGAAAAAGGAGTCACGGACACCACGTGGAGCCATGGAAAAATCTCCTCCCAATTTTCCAGCTTTGTTCCATCTCAGGATGATCAAGGCAGGGGTGGGAGAACCCCCGGAATGTCGGATTTGAAGGAAAAGATCCCAAAAAACACCAACATTCCACGAGCAGAGCTAAAGGAGGAATCAGGGCTGGGATTTGGCTCCCTCCGCCTTTGGGATCAGCGGGAAAAGCCAAACATGGATAATGGGACAGCTCTGGAAGTGCTGGGAGAGGGAAAGGTGTTAATCAGCAGTGACTTCCCAACAGAGCCCCATGGATCGGGATTGAGGGAACACCCCATGGAGATGGATCGGGATTGAGGGAACAGCCCCATGGATCAGGATTGGGATTGAGGGAACACCCCATGGAGATGGATCAGGATTGAGGGAACACCCCATGGAGATGGATCAGGATTGAGGGAACAGCCCCATGGAGATGGATCGGGATTGAGGGAACACCCCATGGAGATGGATCAGGATTGAGGGAACACCCCATGGAGATGGGTCGGGATTGAGGGAACAGCCCTGTCCATCCTGTCTGTGGGAGTGGGGAAGTGTTGGGAATCAGTGCCTGGAATCGGGGCTGGAAGAGGAGATATCCGTTAATCCCATTAGGGATGCGGAATTACCGGGACAGCAGAGGGATTATCAATCACGGAGTGTGAATCCGGAGGAGAGGGAGCGCTGATCACAATCCTGCTCTGTGCAGGGAATGGGGCTGGAGAGGACGGGAAAGACGGAGCTGGATGAGGCTGGACCAGGGAGTTCCTGAGGGGTGGGATCACGGCTGTCCCGAGGGATGAGGGAGGGTTTGGGATGGAGCTGCCCCTTGTCCCTGTGCCTGGAAGAAGCATCTCCAGGCCAGGGCTGAATTCTGGAGCTGGGAATCCTGGTGGGAATTTTGGCTGCTGCCATGGAGGAGTCTGTCCCCAAAATCCTTCCCTTCCCTTCCCTTCCCTTCCCTTCCCTTCCCTTCCCTTCCCTTCCCTTCCCTTCCCTTCCCTTCCCTTCCCTTCCCAGAAACTTCAGGAACATTTTCAGACCATTTTGGGCTGATCCAGGTGCCCCAGGCACCCCCCCAGGTCTTTTTTGTTTTTTTTTTTGGAAAACCCCACACATCGCACTCGGAATTCCAAAAACAAAGTGGATTTTGGAGCTCCTGGGATTCCCGCATGGGCTGGGTTCATTTTCCCTCTCCCTCTGCCCGAGGTTGTGCCTCTGGAGAAGGAGTTCAGAAGGAGAAATCCCCAGATATCAGTTCCGACGATCCCTTCCCAGTTCCCCCGGGCAGGAATCGATGGAAGGAGCGGAGATCGCCCGGAGCTGGGAGGGAGGGAGGGGGATCGATGGCTCCTCATTTGTCACCAATCAAAAATCCGGGAGAATTGGATTTCCTGCAAGTGGAGGAATAAATCAGGAATAAATCATCATCCAGGTCAGGGTCATCCCTCCTGCAGGGCACCTGGGCTTGGGAAAACCTGCCTGGAATTGCTGGGAAACCCGGCGGGGGCTCCCCAAC
This sequence comes from Sinosuthora webbiana, assembly GCA_013397395.1. Taxonomy (NCBI): domain Eukaryota; kingdom Metazoa; phylum Chordata; class Aves; order Passeriformes; family Sylviidae; genus Sinosuthora; species Sinosuthora webbiana. The sequence goes on along the minus strand of VXBN01003558.1, from coordinate 78,378 downwards.
TGAAACCCTCCGACTTTCCTGAATGGAATTCATGATTTTCCCTCTTTTCCCCATCCCAAGCCTGTGGGTCTCCCGCTAAAGCCGGAAAAAGAGGAGTTTTAGGGAGGACTGGGGAGTTTTGGGTGGGAAAATTCCTTCCTGGGATTACTTTTGGGAGAAGGAGCACCTCTGATAACCACCTGCTGTTATTCCAGGATGGGATTTTTTGGGATCTCCAGTTATCCCCTTGCTCTTATTCCAGGATTTTTTGGGATCTCCAATAACCCCCCGTTGCTATTCCAGGATTTTCTGGGATCTCCAAAATCCCCTTGCTGTTACCCCGGGATTTTCTAGGATCTCTACAATCCCCTTGCTGTTATTCCAGGACGGGATTTTTTGGGGATCTCAAATAACCCCTTGCAGTTACTCGGGGATGGGATTTTCCTGGATCTCGGATGAGCTGGAGAAGACTTTGCTTTCCCCTTCCCAAGTGGGGAAACTGAGGCACGGAAAGACCTGGAATCATGGAATGCTTTGGGTTGGGATGGACGCTGAAGCTCCTCCCATTCCAGCCCTGCCATGGACAGGGACGTTTTCCTTCGGTCGCTGTTCCAACCTGGCCTTGAGCACTCCCAGGGATCGGGAACAACTCCTGGCTCCCGTTAATTATTCCCGCTGGGATTAACTCCAGCCAGGATTAACGCCCTGAGCCGTGGCTTCCCGGAATTGGCTGCTGCTGCCATAATCCTCATCCCAACAGAGCTGGAACAGCGGGAAAATCCTCGGCTGCTGCCGGCAAATCCCTCCCAAGCCACCAACTGGGCTCTGCCAGGGGCTTGGGATTTTCCCCCCAATTTTCCAATCCCTCAGCTCCCACTTAGGGATCTAAAAAGAGCCCGGGGTACAATAATTCCCTTTTTCACTCTGGAATTGCATTTCTGGGATGGATTTTGTACTGCGCCGTTGGCTGGGGGTAAAATCCTTTATCCCAGGTGAGGTTTTCCATAATCCCGGTGCCCAGGGGCGGCATCCAGAGGGTGCGGCTTCCTGGGAAACTCCAGCAGCGTCCGTTTGGCTGGCAGGGAATCTCCTCCTTGTCGGGATGCAGAGCTGAGCCACTGGAAAAGGAGGGCCGGGAATTTGCGGGTGTGGGGAAAAATCCCATTTCCAATATTTCTCGGTGCGGGATTAGGATACGGCCTCCCCTTCTCCCGCCACGCTTAATTCAGGATTAATTCCACATCTGCACACGGAGATCAGACCCCGCTGCGTTTTCCGTGGAGCTGCTTGATTAAAAATCAGGGAGAAGCAGAGTAGGGGGGAATTTTTATCCCTGGGACACCTGGACATTCCGGCTTGGAGCTTTTATCCAGGTTAATCCACGTACTGAGGAGGCACCGTGCTCTGCTGGAAGGATTTTCGGGAATGTTGAGCCGTTCCGGAGGCATTCCATCGAGTTTGGTGGTCGGTGGTGGCTCCTGCTTGGCAAAATTGGGGTTGTAGGAAAATTTCCCGTCTGGTGAGATTTTGGGATTTGCTGGAGGAATATGAAAATCCATGGAAATAGATTGGAGAGTGATCCATGGGGCAGCTGGGGGGAGCTGGGAAAAATGGGGGAAAAGAAGGAAAAACTGGGATTTTTCTGTGGTTCTCGGGGTTTCATTGGCATCTGCTGGACAAAGGAGGAAGGAATTCCCTCCTGGGATTTATCAGCAGGAGGGAATTCCTGCCCTGCAGCCCAGACTGGGGCTGGAAGCATTTCTGGGTGGAAAACTCAGGAAAATCACAGGAGAGCGGGAAATCCTGCAGGAATGGGGTTTGTTTATTGGGAAAAGGGAAAATCTGGGATGAGAGGTGGCACCTCCCACCTGTCGGGCCTCATTTGGCCAAAATCCATTGGCTTCACCCCGTGGAATGGGAATAAAATTGGGGAGCGACGGATTTGGGGGATTCTGCCTTAATTAGCTTGGGGTTGGGGGGGCTTGATTGGCAGCTGGTGCTGCGGGGGATCAGCCCTGATTTGCATATTTGCATAGATGCAAATGAGGGGCACCACCTCCATTTATCAAACGAGGCGTCTCGGACCCAGCCCGACCCTGCGGAATTTTTGGCTGTTTTGGCTCCGGCAGCTGCTCCAACATCTGGGAAGAGGCCACGAGGTGCCGGCGGAGCCATCGCTCCAAATTAGGGATGGCGCCAGGTTTTTGAGGGAATTTGGCTCTGTTGGATTCACCTTCCCCCTTTCCCGGGATGAAGCATCATTTTGGGTTTGGAAAGCTCCCAAAATGATCCAAATGAAATGAAAAATCTGGAAAAAACACTTGGGTAATGAGGAGAAGGGGTTAAAGGAGCAGGAGAAATGACAGAGGAATGGTGACAAACATCCAAAATCCTGATCCAACAACCCACCTGGAGCTCTTCCCAAATTCCTGATCCAAAAACCCACCAGGAGCTCTTCCCAAAATCCCAACCCATTGACCCATCACAGGCTCCTCCAAAAATTCCAACCCAATGACCAACTAGGAGCTCTTCCCAAAATCCCAACCCAACAATCCACCCCAAACTCTTCCCAAAATCTGAACCCAACGACCCATCCTGAGCTCTTCCCAAAATCCAAAGCCAACGACCCATCCCAAACTCTTCCCAAAATCCAAAGGCGATCACCCACCTCGTGCCCTTCCCCAAATCCCAACAGCCCATCCCAAGCCACGGCTCAGAGCAGCTGTGGGAGCTCCGGTGGGATGTCCAACATTTTATTTTATGGGAATATCAGTGGGATGAAGATGTGGCGACAAAATATTCCCCCCTCCGGCATCGCCGGGAGGCCGAGGGATTTCATGGAAACGTCGGAAGTGGAAAGAGGGGGAAAAGTTATAAATAAAACTTCCCAGAGCGCTTCGGTAAATGCTCCTAAACATCCTTCCCACCCGGAGATAAATATTCCATGTAATAATTTATGGCCCTGCATTCCCAGGCTGTGCGGGCAAGGGGGATAAAATCCAATAAATCACCGGGAATATCAATGCAGCCACCACGTTCCCGCTGATAAGCGGCGTGGGCTGGGAAAATCCATCTTTTCTGCACCGCCTGCGCCTTGACAGAGTTGATTTAAGGAGTTTTGGGATTTGGGAGGGATTTCCCAAGTCTTGGATCCTTCTATGTGGGTTTTCATGGAGAGGGATTCTCTTCCAAGGGGGTTTGGGGGTGTTGGAATTTTGTCCCAAACAGAAGATCATTGCCATCCCTCCCAGGGAAATACTTCCCAAATCTGACTGATCCTGGTTTTCCAACGGATGTCGCTTCCCTCCAATCCTGTTTTTCTTGTGTTCACCCCCAAATCCTCACTTTTCTGGCATCCCTGGTTTTGTTCCATCTATCCCAGGGACATACTTCCCAAATCCAGCTGATCCTGATTTTCCTGTGGCTGTCGCTTCCCTCCAACCCCGTTTTTCCTGCATTCATCCTGAAATCCTCACTTTTCCAGCATCCCTGGTTTTGTAGCCACTGGATTTGGCTCTCGAGATGGCTGGGATGCAGCCCTTGGATCCACCATGGAATTAAATCTCTGAGTACCCAGGAAATCCCCAGATTTTTAGGCCGAGGGTCCCCCTGAACATCCAAACGATGATTCCAAGGCCATTCCGGGGGTTTGTAGCAGCGCCCGGGCTCCCTCCAGCCAAAGCTGTCACGGTTTTCCCTCCAAACATCCATCTTTTTTCCTGGAACACCGCATTCCCAGTGGATTTGTGCCGGAGATGTCGAACAAGCGCGAAATCGACGCCGCGAGTCGAAGCCAAGCCGGGAACGGGCTCCCTCATCCCGTGCTCCAATGAGCCGGAACAGCCCCGAGGAGCTTGGAAAAAGCCGGATGAAGACGTTGGAGGATTTATTCCAGCCCGTGCCCAAGCCACGGAGCTGATTCCAACGGCTCAATCCCACCTGGATTTGTTTGTCGGGAGGCGCGTGGCAAAGGTGGGAAACGCTGCAGTTTTCCTGGGATTTATTGGGCACGGAGAGAGCTGGACTCGAGTCATTGTGGGAAGGAAACTGGGCAGGGAAAGGTGGAAATGTGGGAAGGAGGAGATGGAAAGAGGGATTGGAATTGGAGAGATGGGACACGGCAGCACCGGGAGGCTCCCAAATCCCAAATTTCCCGTGGACTTTCCACTCCCAAAGTGCCCAAACTCTCCCTTTCCATCTGAAATCCTTCACTGTGCTGAGGTTGTGCCGATGGGGATGAAAACCCCACGGAGCCGGAATGTTTGGAACGTCTTTAACCCAGCAGGACCCACCTGGATCTCATTCCTCATTTCTCTGCCACCTCCGGAGACGCTGGAATTTTGGAGCTGATAAGAGCCCGTCCCACCCCTCCAGAAGATAAAAGTGACTCTGGAGCTTATCACGAGGAGAAAACCAGTCCAAAAATGGATTTTTCCTGAGGATCCATCAGCAGGAATCCTTGGGAAGCCCTCAGGTGGTGTTGGAGACGGTTCCCATGGACACAAGGACATTGGGAATCACAGCACGGAGCAAATCGGGAATTAATCCTTTTTCTTTGGACTCTGGGGTATTTTGGGATATCTTTTCTTTGGGATATTTTTCTTTAGAGGAATCTGGGCTTCAAGGAAAAAAGGGAAGGTGGACAGTGGTTGAAAATTCCATCACGACAGGATTTAGGTGTTGAAATCCTTGGAATCTGGGTTTGGGCGTTGGTTTTATCCATATTTTATAAAAGTAGGGAATCACGGAATGGGTTTGGGGATTGGTTTTATCTGTATTTTATAAAAATAGGGAATCATGGAGTGGGTTTGGGGATTGGTTTTATCCATATTTTATAAAAATAGGGAATCCCAGAATGGGTTGTATCGGAGGGACAAATCCCATCCCATTCCCTGCCATGGACAGCGACACCTTCCGCTATCCCAGCTTGCTCCAAGCCCAACCAGACCTTGGACACTTCCAGGGATGGAGCAGGCTCGGCTTCTCCGGGCCGAGTTGATCCATAAAACTCCATCGTTCCGTAATTCCGACACGTTTTGCCCACGGAATGCGATCGGAAGCTGCCCCCAGGGCCCGGCTGTCCCAGACATGAAGTGGTTCCCTCACTTCATCTTCATTTAAAAGGGGCCGGGAGGCCAAAGGGGCCGCGCTCAATCCATGGATTGATCCGAAGGATCGATCCAAACCATCGATTCCCATCACAAAGAGCTAACGAGGCGCGGGATGCATCCATGGGATCCGGCAGGTTCCGCATCCCATTAATTGGGGGAGAACGGACACAGAGCCTGGGCTGGACCTCGCCCTGCTCATTCCATGCATTTTCTTCCGATCCCTGAAAATTTAGGAGCTGGTTTGGTTCAGCAGCCGCCCCTCAGGAATAATTCCAGATCCAGCTGCGGAATCGTTCCCGCCCACTTATGGAAATGAGGGAGGGAAGTGGCGCCTAATGAGATGTTTGTGAGGGAAGAGGAATTTTAATTACTGGCTCTTAATTGTCTGCTCGGCCCGTTAATATCCCATTTTCCCGGGATTGATGCCATTCGCTCCCTGCCAGCCGGGCTCCTCCTCGCCCGGGGGTGACGCCAACTTTCCCGGGTTTATTTTAGGGAATACGCCTGTTTTCCAAAAGCCGGGATGACTTTTGGGAAGGCAGCGGAGGGGGCTGGGGAGGTTTAACCCCGCTGGCGTTGAGCTGGTGGAATTTTGGGAAGCAAAGCTGAATATCCAAGGAAAACCCAGCGCCAGGCTCCCCCAGTCCATTTTTCCTGTTTCCCAAAGGCCGTTTTCCTCGGAAGCGCGGCGCCGACCCCGGCTGTCACATCCCATTCCCTGGCTCCTGTTAAACCCGTGCCAAACGCTTATTCCTGTTTAAATAAAAAATAAAACCCCGGCGCAGCTTTCCAGGAGGAAAAGCTCCGGATTCAGCAAAATTCCACCTCTCCAGATGGGGCCCGCCGGGAATTCTTCGCCCTCGGAGCCCTCCCGGGTTAACAAGGAGAGGCAGAGTCATATCCCAACTGTAAATTGTCCCGGAATGTCATAAATAAGGCATGGCCGGAGCCGGGAGGGGAGCGGGAAGGAATTTGCTGCGTTCCCAGGAACAACTGGAGCCGCTGAATTTTTCATGGACAAGATGTTGCGAAGTGCCGCCGGTCAGGGCGCGTTGGGCTCCTGCCTTCGCTCCTTGTCCGCGCTCATCCCGCACCCCTCCGCTCGGGAACGTGCGGGAGCACTCCCAGATTTTTTCCAGGCGGGTTTGCACCCCCTTAGATCCCGCCTAAAGGGGCAAAATGTCTCCTGCTCTCCTGAAATCCTGGGAATTGTGGGATATCCGTGCGTTAAGGGAATGCTGGTGTCGTTTTTCCTGCTCCTTCTTGGTTTTCCCATCCCATCCCATCCCGTCCCGTCCCGTCCCGTCCCGTCCCGTCCCGTCCCGTCCCGTCCCGTCCTGGCCCTGTGTTGGATAAGGGAGGTGGAGCAATGGGAGGGAATTATGGATAAACCCCATTAATCACTGGCTAATTAAAACAATGAGGTGTTCATGTCGCCACTGGCTCCTGGAGGATGCTGGGGACATTGCAGAGGGGGATGGAGCAGCTGGATCCCAAGAATCCCCTCCCCCGGCTCCATCCCAAGATCCCGCTCCACTCAGATCCACTGCTGCTTCCAAGGACCGTTCCTAAAAGGGGCTGGGTTGGATTTTGGGGACATGGAAAGGGGGAAAATCCATCCTCAGCTGGGGCTGCCCCGTCCCGGGATTTGTCCAAGCTTGGGCAGGTCTTGGGGCAACCTGGGATAGTGGGAGGAGTCCCTGCCCATGGAACCGGATGAGCTTTAAGGTTCTTCCCAATCTAATTCCAGAATTCCACTGGTTTGAAGTCTGATTTTTGGGAAGCACTGGGGGATGAGGAATCCAGGAATGGGAGCACTGGGCGATGTCCATGAATAACTCCTGGATTCCCGTGTGGGCTGGAAGGAATCAGGCGCCCGGGGAAGGTGTGGAAGGGGCTCCCTGTGGTGCTGGGATTCCTTGGAAGGCTCCATCGCTCCAAGGCCTTTCCTTGGGACATTCCCACCCATTGTGTTCCCCCTCTCCCCTCCTCCCCAGGAGCCTCTGAGGGATTCCAGCCGCTCGTGCTTCACTCCTGGCTGTTCCCGTGGAGTGTCTGGCTGCGGTTGTGGGCAGAAATCCCCATGGAATGCTGGAAAAGGCTGGAAATGGGGTTTTTATCCAGCATCCCGCACTTCCAGGGCTGGAGCAAATTCCTGCCTCATCCCTGGGAGCTCTCCTGTAATTGGAAGCACCGAGCTGGTCCCGATGTTCTCCTTTGTGAACGCGTCACTCCCGATTTCAAAGGACATTTCCTTTATCCCTCCCTTCCCCCTCTCCTCCTCCCCCCTTCCCTTTTCCCTTTTTTTTTTTTTTTAAATCCCCCTTAAACCGGACGGCGCCAGAATTCCCAGCGATTGCCGGCAAAAATATCCTCTCCTCCCCAGGGTTGCCATCTAATCAGAGGGATGAATTTCCAGAGGGCTGAATCCGAGCCGGGGGAGGCCCGGCCCGGCTTTCTCTGGAAAAAAAATCTCGGATTGAAAAGAGCAAAGGGGAAAGCGGAGCGAGGCTGAGAAGGGGACGCTGATAAAGGGACGCTGATAAAGGCAGGGATGACGGAAATTCGGGATGGGCTCTTCCTTTGGAGCCCTTTCGGAAGAATTCTTCCCACCCCGGCCGTTCCCGTCACGGCCGCTTTGTTCTCCTCAGTGAATCCCAAAAAAAAGCGGGAGCCGAGGGAGGCTCCGGAGCGGCGCTGACACCTCGCAGTTGTTCCCTGTCGGGAAGAGAAGGGAAGGGGAGGATGAGGGATGGGATTCGCACGTCAGCCGCGGCCGAGCAGCGGGTTCTGGACGGCTCCATCTGGATTCCTGCCTCATTTTCCAGCGCCCGCCTTTGTTTTCCCGGTTTTCCCCCTCCCCTCCACGCATCCTTGGCCGGCTCCTGTGGGGACTCGGCATCTGTTTCCCTCTCCCTCTTCTCTCCTTCTTTCCCACAACTTCGGGGCTGGTTTGGCTCTGGATTTGAGCAGGGATGCTCCGGGAGCATTTGGATTTTTTCCTTCCTGCCTTTTCCAGGCCCAGTCGTGCTTCATCCCTGGCCATTCCCGGCTGTGTTTGTGGGCTGAAATCCCCTGGAATGCTGGAAAAGGCTGGAAACGGGCTTTTTATCCAGCATCCTGCACTTCCACAGCATCAGCTCTCCGTGGGATCCTCATCCCACGGCACCAGAGCAACAAATAAGTCCTGGAGCTCCAGAGCTTTGTCTTTTCCACGCAGGAAAAGCTCGGGAGCGTCCTGTGGTTCCGCCCTGGTGTTTTTTAGGGACAGAATGTCTGGATTTAAGGCCCAGACAAACCAGAATTCCCAGGAATAGGGGTGGAAGCTGCTTCCAGTGCCGGCTCCAAGCTGATTTCCAGCACATGGAGGGAGCAGGGAGGGGAAAAATTCCTGGTTTGGGTTTGGGGTTTTTTTGGCCATCCAGAAGATGCAGGTCAGGGATGGGTTTGGAGGGGGATTTCCTTGGAAAAATGCTTGGATGTATGGATTTGCTGCGTGGGAGTGGCTGGGGCCATCCCAAACTTGGTTCTTTCTCAATTTAAAAATCCACAAAAACTCAGGGAATGGTCCAAACACCACCAAAAGCCTTGGCTGGACTGGGATGGGGATGTTTTCTCTTTCCATGGAATTGCACAGGTCTGGAAGGGAGTGGTGTGGGAAGAGGGATGGAAAACATCTGGAAATGCTGAGCAGGGAACTCCTGGATCCCATGGACAGGGGGAAAAAATCCAATCTTTGTTCCGGACTGGGATGGGCATGGATCGCTTTCCCATGGGAGCTCATGGAGTCTGGAAGGGGGATGGAAAATGTCTGGAAACACGGCTCTTATGAACTGTGAATTCCTGGATCTCCACAACTCCTGAGCAGGAGGGAAAATCCAGTTATTCCTCCAGCTGGACTGGGATGGGGATGGTTCCTCTTCCCATGGAAGTGCACGGGTCTGGGAGGGAAAATGTGGGAAGAGGGATGGGAAACATCTGGAAACACTGAGCTGGGAATTCCTGCCTCCCACGGACGAGAGAAAATCCAGTTCCCGCTGCAGCTGGTCTGGGGTGGGGATTGTTCCCTTTCCCATGGAAGTGTGCAGGTCTGGGAGGGAACAACGTGGGAAGAGGGAAGGGAAACATCTGGAAATGCCGCTCTGTGAACCCCTGGATCTCCACATCCCACGGACAGGAGGGAAAATCCAATCTTCGCTGCAGCTTTGCCGGTTCCTCCCCGGCTCCCTTTAATCTGCCCTTGATCCGGGGGCAGGCGGGGGCTGCGATCCCACCCGGGGGCTCCATGGGAAGGCGGAGGATTCGTGGAAAGGCAGAGGATCCGTGGAAGGCAGAGGATCCATGGAAAGGCAGAGGATCCGTGGAAAGGCTCAGCTTTTCCGCACGCACGGAGCCTCCATCCCCATCTCCTTGGGGCGGATCCCGCCGCGCTGCCAAGGATTTGCTCATCCCCCGCCGCTTTTCCGCGCCTGTTGCTCATCCCGGCGTTCGGAAATGTCAAAAGCCGAGCGAGAGGAATCGGGGCAGCCGGAGAGACCTCGGCTGCCCTTCCTCCCTCCCTCCTCCTCCTTCTCCTCCTCCTCCTCCTCCTCCCATTCCTGCCTTTTCCATCCACAGACTCCCGAATCCAAGGGCCCCTCACGCAGCCTTGGCGATGGCAGGGATTTAATCCCCGCTTTAGGAACAAAAATAAACCCTGGGCAGGCAGGGAGAGGCCGGAAAAGGGCCGGCCCCGGGCGGCTTTGGGAGGTTGGCAGGATTGGGGCTGTTGCTGTTCCCACAGCGAGGAAAACCGGGATTCTGGGGTGCAACATCAAAATTCCCTCATTCCAAGGATCACTTGGGGCTGAGGAGGGATTTAACCCTCAGCCCTACCCCCAGACATTCCCAAAAACCCACTTTTTTCCCCTATGTTTCTTCGTGCGGAGCTGTTCCCGCAGCCCCCCAAAAAGCAGCAGAAAACGGGATTTTCCGGTTTTTTCCCGGTGTTCAATATTCCAGGCCACGCTGCCCTGCTGCCGCAGCCGGCACGTGTTCCCGGAGCGTGTTCTCCCGCAGGTCGTGCCGGGGATTTATGGCACAAACACCTCCAAGTTGTTTTACAAGGAACGCTGAGCCTCGGATCGCTGCCTGGGAGGCACCAAAAAAATCCCGGGAATTCACCTTCTCCCCTCTCAGGGCATCTCCCACAGAGGGATCTCGGATTTCCAGCCCCGTTTCCAAACGTGCTCCTGTTTCCTCGGGGCTTTTTCCTCAGCTGTTTTCCCTCCTGGTGTGAGGAATGATTAGGAAAAAAAAGGGAATTTGGAATTTTTTGGGATGTCTCGGTGATGAACGGGGAAGGACGCCGAGGAAAGTCTGGGATTTGCCACTCTGTCGATCCATCAATTCCCAGCAGCCGCAGGAAAGGCAGGAACATAAACCAGGAATGCAATTCCCTGCCCTGCTGCCCCCCCAGCTGTTCCCCACTCCCGATTTCCCAACAAATAAAGGGAAAAGAGGGAGAAAAGGGACGGATGGAGCTGCCCAGGCTCCGATTTTCCCTCTGGAGTGAGGATGGATCCAGAATCTGTGGGGACACGGGGAAGGAGCTGGAAAACCGCTGGGTGGGGGTTGTGCATCCTCGGGGGAAGCTGCTGGAGCCATTCCCGTTGGGAATGAGGGATTTGGGAAGTTTTCTGGAAGCAGGGAATGGGGAGAGACGATGGAGCCCAAGGCAGAGCCAGCAGCTCTGTAGGAAGGCCGGGAATTTTGGGTGGGATTTTCCCAAATTCAGGAAAGACTTCCTTCAATTTGGACTTTTTTGGGGCCCAACCCATCCCTGCGCGGGGTCAGGACCCGGCACGGCTTTCCCCGGCATCCAGCAGTGCCGACAATCCCTAAAATTCCCGGAAAACAGCGATTCGACCTCTTATCCAAACTCCCCTGGAGCTCATCTCTCTTTCCCTGCCTTTTTCCCCCCGCTTTTCCAGGTTATCTGACCGTCAGCATCGAGCCCCTGCCGCCGGTGGTGGTGGGAGACGCCGTGACCCTGAAATGCAACTTCAAAACCGACGGGAAGATGCGGGAGATCGTCTGGTACCGGGTGAGCTCCGGCGCCTCGGGAACGGGAACACCGAGCCAGCCCGGCTGCTCCCAACGCCTCGGGAATGGGAATGTGGGGCCAGCCCGGCTGCTCCAATGCCTTNAATGGGAATGTGGGCCCAGCCCGGCTGCTCCCACACCTCGGGAATGGGAATGTGGGCCCAGCCCGGCTGCTCCCACACCTCGGGAACGGGAACGCGGAGCCAGCCCGGCTGCTCCGGCACCTCGGGAATGGGAATGTGGGCCCAGCCGGGCTGCTCCAACGCCTCGGGAATGGGAATGTGGGCCCAGCCCGGCTGCTCCAACACCTCGGGAATGGGAATGTGGGCCCAGCCCGGCTGCTCCCATGCCTCGGGAATGGGAATGTGGGCCCAGCCGGGCTGCTCCCATGCCTCGGGAACGGGAGGTCAGGGCTGGATGAGGCAGGGAAAGCAGACGGAGCTCTCCGGCTGATGGGAATATCAATCCCAGGGAGCAGGGCTGGCCTCGGAGAACGTGGCTGGGAGGGATGTGAGGTGGATTTGGGATCGCCGAGGGCTCCGGGCGGGTTTTTCCCAGTGTTTTGGGGCGGCTGCCGGGTGGATTTAAGGAAGGCTCGGCTCTGTGCTGGGTTGGGAATGTTGGAGCTCGGAGCTGAGGTTGGCACCGCTCTGCCCAGAGCTTGTGGGGTGGAAAATGATGGGGGAAAGGGAGGAATCGGGGAAATTTGGGATATCCGGGGTCTGGGGAGAAGTTTGGGGGATCTTCATGTGGAGTTTTTAAAAAAATAACTTTCCCTGTTCCCAAAATCTTTGGGAATTTGGGATGTTGAAGTGGTTTTATTTGGGAAAGGGGGGATTTGGTGTGGGGTTTTATTTGGGAAGGGAAATTTGGAGGCTGGGTTTATTTGGGAAAGAAAGGATTTTTGTGGCCTTTTTTTTTGGGAAAGGAATGTTTTGGAGCCTGGATTTATTTGGGAAAGGAAAGATTTGGAGCCTGGTTTTGTTTGGGAAAGGAAGGATTTGGAGCCTGGTTTTGTTTGGGAAAGGAAGGATTTGGAGCCTGGTTTTGTTTGGGAAGGGGAATTTGGGATTTGGAGGCTGGAGCTGGATGCACCTGGATCATCATTCCCAAGCCTTGATCCAGCCTCAGGTTCACCAACCCTGAGCTTTCTCCAGGGAAATTTGGGATAATCTGCCAACCACAAATGGTTTTATCCAAGAAAACCTGAAGTTTTCCAGGGAAAACCTCTGGAGAAGGCAAAGAGAGGGCGAGCGGCGCCGGTGGCATTGGATGGAGCAGCTGGGAATGTTTTCCCAGGGATTTCCCACCCTGTTCCTGCTCCCTGAACAAGGAGCAGCCCTTCCCTCAGGCTCTGCTGCATTCCCAGGTTTATAAACAGGGAAAGGACGGGCTCAGATCCGGCTGTTGGAATGTGATGAGGAACATTTCCATGGAATCCCAGATGGATTTTTTCCTGTAATTATTTATGGATGGATCCCTAAACGCTGGATTCAGGCAGGGAATAGAACCCCAGACCTGCCCCAGATCTGAAATTCCAGCTTGGAATTGGCTTCTTCTCCCCCCACCTTTATTTAGGGAGGAATGTTTTTTTTTTCTGCTGGCTCCGCCGTCTCCACCAGGTTTTTCCTTCCCTTTTCCACTGGGTAATATTGGATTAACCCACTTTCCCGGGAGCTGGGGCTGGATTTGCATAATCCCCCCCTGCGAGGAGGGATGCGGGAGCGGCAGCGGCCGCTGCTCCGGAGCAAATGATGCTCTGAGAAACCTCGGAGGGAAAGGGAAGGGCAAAAAATATCCCAGCTTTTATTTTTATCCCCACAAATCCCCTCTTCTCTTCCAGGGTTTTTTTTTTACCCCTCCTTCCCTCTTGCTCCTTTCCCGGTTTGGGAAGTTGGGTTTTTCACGGAGCATCTCAGGATTTGCCGAATTCCTGCCTGATTTTAAGTATTTTCCCTGTTTTTCTCCCTGTGTTGTCTCGCTCCCGGACTTTTGCAGCTTCCCAAAGCTCCGGTGGCAGCTCTGGGGTGTTGGAGGTGATGGATGGATCCGGGAGAGCCGGGGCGGGGCCGCTGGAGCTGCGGAGTTCCATTTATTCCGCTTGTAAATCATGGGAATGTGGCTCCGGAGTGCTGGATTGGGGTCAGGCCGGGCTCCCCTTTCCGGGATTTATTGGACAGGGAGCAGAGGGAGCTCCGGGAGCCTGAGCGATCTGAGCTGCTCCAGGGGCGGGAGCCGGGAGGGAAAGGGGGAGAGAGGTGGGAAAGTCAAGGGCAGAGCTTTGGTGGGGAGTGGAGGTGGGAATAACCCTGGAGGTGGATTCACAATCCGTGGGGTGGATCCATAACCCTTGGGATGGATCCGTAACCCCGGGGATGGATCCACAATCTGTGGGGTGGACCCATAACCCCTGGGATATATCCATAACCTGTGGAATGAATCCATAATCCGTGGGATGGATCCATAACCCCGGGATGAATCCATGATCCGTGGGATGGACCCATAACCCCTGGGATACATCCATAATCCATGGGATGGATCCATAACCCCTGGGATGGATCCATAACCCGTGGGATGANCATAACCCGTGGGATGAATCCATAATCCATGGGATGGATCCATAACCCCTGGGATGGATCCATAGCCCCTGGGATATATCCATAACACATGGGATACATCCATAACCCCTGTGATGGATCTATAACCCCTGGGATGGATCTGTAACACATGGGATGGATCCATAATTGATGGGATGATTCCATAACCCCTAGGATTGATCCGTAATCCCTGGGATACATCCATAACCCCTGGGTTGCATCCATAACATCCATAACCCACAGGGTACATCCATGACCCACGGGATACCTCCATAACCCCAGGGATGAACCCATAACCCCAGGGATGGATCCATAACCCACAGGGTACATCCAAACCCACGGGATGCATCCATAACTCCCAGGTGGGGAATCCCACTGGGATCTGTGGCCTCCGAGGCCAAACCCCGAGGAGAAGCCCCGCACTGCCCCCCACACCCACAGTTCCAGCAATCCCCCTGGATTCCCCAGGATGAGGCACAGACAGGGACAACCCTTTCCTCCTGCTGGGAAACCCCCCAGGCGCTGGAATGCCACCGGAATCTTTCCCGGAATAAACAGGAACGCGAGCAGAGGCGTTAATTAACATCCAACAATCCCAACACCTCCGGAAGGTGTGATGTTCCCGGGAGCAGGTGCGAACATGGATCCGCACCTGGAGAAGTCCTGAAAAAGCCTCGGCAGGAGATGGGGGTGGTGGAATCCGCTGGGAATGAGGCCGGGAACACCCGGAGCTGACCCGTGGTTCCCGGTGCCGGCATCTCCGGGTTTGTGCCGGATCCCGGGTTTGTGTGGTTGGTGCCAGGATGGGAACTGGGAAATTGACTCCTTTTCCCAGTGGAGCTCAGGGAAAATAACAAGGAAGTGGGAGAGGGAGGGAAAATCCTCAGAGGCTCCAGTCTGCTCCGTGCAGCAGAGCTGGGTTGGGCTGGGCTGGGAGCACGGGAATTTGGGAATTGCAAACGGGGTTTGGCCAATTTGGGGTGTCAGACCGGGGCCATGCACCATTCCCTGGCTGCTCCCGGTGACGAGCGGGATCCCTGGGATATCCGGGAATGAGGGGCAGGAATGGAGGGGAGCCTCCATTAATTAGAGTTTGGTGCTCAGGATAATTAGTGGGAAGGGAATAAAATCCGTGCTGGAGCTGGGATTGCTGGGAGCAGGGCCCTGGAATTGGTCCTGGTGGTGTCCATGGTCTATGGGAATTCCTCCATGTCGTATCCATGGAGTATGGGAATTGCTCCTGGTGGTGTCCATGGTTTACGGGAATTGCTCCCAGTAGTATCCATGGGATTGCTCCCAGTAGTATCCCCTGGTGCAGTCACTGCTCTCCATAGCCCCACCTGGAGCATGGAAATTCCAAAGCTTTTTGCTCCACCTGGGATTTTCCTGGGAGATGCTGGAGGGGCTTTGAAATCCACCCCCACGGCAAGGGGAGGGGCTAGAACATTCCAGGTGTTGGCAAGCCAAGTGCATTCCAGATGTTGCTGGGCTGGTGCATTCCGGATGTTGACGGGTCAAGAGCATTCCAGATGTTGGTGGGGGCTGGAACATTCCAGATGTTGGTAAGGCCTGGAACATTCCAGATGTTGATGGGCGTCAGTCCATTCCAGATGTTGGTGGAGGCCAGTGCATTCCAGGCATTGGCGGGGTTGGTGCATTCCAGATGTTGGTGATGTTTGGCAAGTTCCAGATGACGCTGGGCTGGTGCATTCCAGATGTTGCTGGAAGTCAGATCGTTCTGGATGTTGCTGGCAGTCGGTGCGTTCCAGATGTTGGCGATGTTTGGTGCATTCCAGATGTTGGTGGGGGCTGGATCGCTCCAGATGTTGGGAGTTGGTGCACTCCAGATGTTGGTGGGGGCTGGATCGCTCCAGATGTTGGGAGTTGGTGCACTCCAGATGTTGGTGGGGGCTGGATCGCTCCAGATGTTTCTGGGCTTGATCGCTCCAGATGTTGGGAGTTGGTGCATTCCAGATGTTGATGGGGGCTGGATCACTCCAGACATTTCTGGGCTTGATCGCTCCAGATGTTGGGAGTTGGTGCATTCCAGATGTTGGTGGCACTGCTCAGAGCCGCCCCATCGATGGTGCCAAAACTCTGTCCCCGGCCTGTTGGGAAAAGGAGACATCCCGGATATCCCGCCTCCATCCGAGGTGGCTCCAGGTGGGAATGTCACCTCCAAGCAGGAATGCCACCAGTGACACAGAGAAACCCCCGCCCACAGCAGCTCCGGCTCCAAGCGGAGCACCAGAGCCAAGGGAAGGACACCCAAATTCCCAAACCCTTCCCAGAGCCTCCAAAATTTGGGAATCAGCTCAGGAGGAGACACCGGAATGCTGCTTTTCCCCTCTTGCTCCCAGAAATTCCACATTTTCCAGGCAACCCCACTCAGACCGGGCTGTGCCTGGGTTTCCAACCCTGCTTCCCTTCCCTTGAGTTTTACTGGAAGAGGAGGAATTCCCTAAAAACGGAGCCGAGATTTCCGGCCAGGAGGGCTGACTAGAGCCATCCATCTCCAAGAGGAGAACTGAAATGTCGGGACTGGGAATGCTGCAAATTCCTCATGCTCAGGGGGAGAAGGTCGGGAGCATCCATGGAATTCATGGACCCCGTTATTCCCAGGGCATCGCTCCAGGTCCGGAGAGGCAGCGGAAATCTGGGATGTGCCTCCCCACATTGCACAGCTCTCCTGTGAAATATTGATCCCTTCATTCCCCAGTTTTTTGGGATGCTGGAAAAGGGCAGTGGGTGATCCCTTTGGGATGGGAGGTTCATCCGGGATCAGGCAAAGGAACCAGCTCCTCTGGATTTTGGGAATTTGGCGCCGGGGGCTCGGAGCAGGGTGGGATCAGTGGTGCAGGAAGTTCGGGATGGGAGGTTGGATTTCAGCTGGATGTGGATTCTCCAGGGGAAGGACAATGGAGGCAGGGAAAATCTAAAACAGGAGTTTTCCAGGATAACAAGTTTTTCCTGGACAATTCTCCAGGGAATAGGCAGGAAAACCTAAAATCCGGAATTTTCCAAGATTAGGAGTTTTTCACAGTTGATTCTCCGGGGAATGAGCAGGAAAAGGTGAAAGCAGGAGTTTTCCAGGATAACGTTTTTTTCCCAGTTGATTCTCCAGGGAGTGTGCAGGAAAACACCTAAATCTGGAATTCTCCAGCATGAGGAGCTTTTCCCATTGGTTGTAATTCTCCAGGGAATGAGCAGGAAAAACCTAAATCCGGAATTTTCCTGGACACTGCGGCCCCAATCCCCAAACACTGGGAGCGCTGCAGCCGCTCCAGGGAATTTTCCCTCTTTCCAGAGCAATTTCCATTTGCTCGGAGAAAGGGAATCCATGGATCCGTCCTCGGGACACAGAGCCTGGATCAGATCCCAATTCCGGCCCTTTCCAAAGGGCTCCCTTCATCCCGCATCCATCACTTCCCGATGATTTTGTGTCCTTTGGGCGTCCTGATGGGAGGGTCGGGAGATTTTAATGGATTTTGGGAGCAGCAAATGTTCACTTTAATGGATTTTGGGATTTGTTCGGGTCACTGTGGAGGGGAGGGCGGCAGGGCTCTGGAACAGCCGCGTTCTGTCAGGAATGGGATTTTTTCCTGGGATTTATGAATAATGCAGGGAGCAGAGCCTGGAATGTGTTCCTGTGCCCCTTATTCCCAAAATTCCTGGAGATGTGGAGGCATCTGGTGGGACAGGAACGATGGGACGCCGCCCAATTATCTGCCTTTGTTGGGCTGCAAATTCCTGTTGAGCTTCTCTTCCCCAGAAAAATTCCCCCGGGCATGGAAAAAAAGCTGGAATTAGGGCTGATCTCTGGAGAGAGAGAATTCCTGCTGGGATTTTTCCTGGGAGCCGTTAACTACCTGGAATTCCCTCAGGGGTGTGACTCTTCCCAGCTCCCAATCCTCAGGGAATGCAAGGATTCCCGGAGGGTGATTCCAGCGGTGATCCCAGTTCCTGTGGCATTTTCCCACTCCTGCCCTTGGATGGGGTGAGATTTGGGCCCACATCTGCCCAGATGTGCTGGGAAAATCCCAAGGCTGCAAATTCCCAATCCATGGGTGCCACCCCCACCATTCCCAGCGCTTCCCACCCAACAAGAATCCCTAAAATCCCTTTGGATTTGGATCCCATCTCCATCACGGAGCAACTCCCAGATTTCTCCTCAAATCCAAAGAAAACTCAGGAAAAATCCCTGGAAAGTTCCCGAGGTTGGAGATCTACAACTCCCGTCATTTTTCCCGTTTTTCTTTATCCCACATCCGTGCCAGGCTGGAATTTCTTTCCCATAAAAGCCTCAGCCTGGGACAATAAATTGGAAGAGCTTTTTAGTGACAGATTTTTTTTTCCTCCTTTTTGCCATAAAAAAGCGGGAAAAGAGGAAATCAGGAATTGCAGCGGAATTTTGGCCGAGTGTTGGGTGGGGACTTGGGGTTTTGTCCTCAGGAAATGTTGAATTAAAAAATTAAATCCCAAAATCTGCTCCTGCTGCTCCTGGTTTATTTTAAACAACGGGAATTTTGACTCTTTGCTGGGAGTCGCTTTAGCCCCCAAATTCCCATTTTCCTCCTTATTTTTCCACTCAAACTCCTCCTCAAAAGCAGGGAAGATAAATCCAGAGGCGTTGGGAGACACAGGGAATAAACCATTCCCAAAAAAAGCCATTTGCCATTTAAAAATGACAATTCCCAGCTGGAAAACGGAATAACGGAATGGAAAACGTGGATTTTGATTTCGTCTCAGCAGGGGCTGATCATAAATCCATAAATTCCGAGCTGAAAGATGTTGGGATTCTATGGATAAATTGGGAAACCAGGATATCATGAAAATGAAAACAAGAACAAACAAAAAAATCCCCCAAAACTAAAATTCAAATGTACGTATTTAAATGCACTGCCGAAAATATTAAAATAAATGTATTTACGGTATTTAATCGAGATTAAAATTCCCATAAATTTATTCAAATCGAAACCGATCTCAAAACACTAAAAATCGCATTAAAGCACCAACAAATCCATTCGAATCCCAAAGGAACACGTTCCAATTTAAACAAATCTATTCAAACCGAAATCCATCCATTCCAATTCCCAGCATTAAAAAAACCCTCTCCGAAATACTCCAAAAAATGGGCCCGAAATTCCCAGATTTGGGACACCGGGGACTCGTTTCCCGCAGGTCACTGACGGCGGCACCATCAAGCAGAAGATCTTCACCTTCGATGCCATGTTTTCCACCAACTTTTCCCAGATGGAAAACTACCGGAAGCGGGAAGACCTCGTTTACCAATCCACCGTGCGGTGAGTCCCTTTTCCGTATCAATGCAAAATGTTTTTAGGAATTTTTTTTCTTTTTTCCCCCCCTATTTTTGGCTCCATTGAAAGGATTCCAGTGGAACTCGCCCCCCCCCTATCCAAGGGAGTGTTCCCGTTTTCCTGATGGTTCTCAGGGAAAAGGTGGGAAAAAGGGGGATTTTTAGAGGCAGAGAAACCCAAAGCTTGGGAAAATTGGGAAAACCAGATCCATATTTATCTATAAAACCGGCACGGGAGTGTCTCTTTGCTTTTATTCCAAGTGGGAATCACTTCCAGAATTCCAGGTTTTTTCCCGATTCCACGCCTGCTCCATTCCCGCTGCTCCAAAACCGACACAGGGGCTTGGGAGGAAGGTCAGGAGAGGCGTCCTCCAAGGGGGAAATAAATGGGATGAAATTTCCCTTCCTCCCGTTTTTTTTCCGGCCTCGTTTCCTTTGGAAAATGAGGATTTCCTGTGGGATTTGCCCAGAATTTTTGTGGGGGAAAGAAAAATTGAGGATGTGGCGGGGGAAATTCAGGATTTCCTTGAGTCATGGGATGTTTTCCACCCGGAAATATCCGGAATGGCTCCGGAATTCTTCCCAGCCCTTTGGAATTCGGGATTTTTCGGGAGCGTTTTTGCTGTTTTCCCCTCCTGTGTTTGGAGTTACTTTTTTATCCTGAGGAAAAGTGGGAATAAATGTGGGTTTGGAGTGGGAAAAGGGTGGGAAAACAGGGTTAGGGAGGGGATATTATGGGCTGGATGAGGAGGATCCTCAGGGCCTGCTCAGGAGAAGTTTGGGATGCTCTGGGATTGTTCTGGGAATGCTCTGGGAATGCTCTGGAGAAGCTCAGGGCGGTCAGGAGATTCTCGGGGATTACTCAGGAATTACTCAGAGATTACTCAGGGATTGCTCTGGGGATGCCTGGGGGTCACTCAGGTGTTACTCAGGGGTCACTCAGAGGTTACTCAGGGGTCAATCAGGGGTCACTCAGAGGTTACTCAGGGGTTACTCAGAGGATACTCGGGGGGTGTTCAGGAGAACCTCAGGATGCTCACATGCATGTTCCCACAGATCAGGAGTTACTGCAGGGTTACTCAGAGGATACTCTGAGTATACTGAAGAGTCAGGGAATGCTCAGGACACTCTGGGGGTTNTCAGAGGATGCTCAGGGGGTGTTCTGGAGATACTCCAGGGATGCTCCAGGGATTATGGAGATGCTCCAGGGTTGCTCCATCCCTGTGTCTGGTTTCCCTGGATCCACCGAGCTGCTCCCAGGAGAACCAATTCCTCACATTCCACCGGTTCCTGTTTGGAGAAGGTTTGGGCAGCTCCAGGCAGGAATTTCCCATTCCTGAGCCCAGCCGTAAATCCAGGCCTCTCCCGGGGGTTTGGCCATCGCTGCCCTCCGGCCGGGAGCACCAGGAAAATCGAGGAATTAAACTGGGTTAAAACATTCCCCGTGCCCGTGGGAAGGAATTCACAGGGTGAGGAATCAAACATTCCCTGTGCACGGAGCAATGGGTCAGGAGAGTGCCTGGAGCAGGAACAAGGAAACAAACATTCCCTGTGGAGGGAGTGAGGGATCAGGAGAACCCCTGGAGCAGGAACAAGGATCAGATAATCCCAGTGCATGGAATGAGGAACTGGGAAAATCCCTGGAGCAGAAACAAGGACCAACCATTCCCGGTGCATGGAATGAGGGATCAGGAGAATCCCTGGAGCAGGGAATGAGGAATCAAACATTCCCAGTGCATGGAAGAGGGATCAGGAGCATCCCTGGAGCGGGAACAAGGATCAGACAATCCCAGTGCATGGAATGAAGAACTGGGAAAATCCCTGGAGGAGAACAAGGATTCGACCATTCCCGGTGCATGGAATGAGGGATCAGGAGCATCCCTGGAGCAGGGAATGAGGAATCAAACACTCCCTGTGCACNACCATTCCCGGTGCATGGAATGAGGGATCAGGAGCATCCTTGGAGCAGGAACAAGGAAACAAACATTCCCAGTGCATGGAATGAGGGATTAGAAGAATCCCTGGAGCAGGAACAAGGATCAGACAATCCCAGTGCATGGAATGAGGAATTGGGAAAATCCCTGGAGCAGGAACAAGGATTCAAACATTCCCGGTGCATGGAATAAAGGATTAGAAGAATCCCTGGAGCAGGAACCAGGATCAGACATTCCCTGTGCATGGAATGAGGAATTGGGAAAATCCCTGGAGGAGAACAAGGATTTGACCATTCCCGGTGCATGGAATGAGGGATCAGGAGCATCCCTGGAGCAGGGAATGAGGAATCAAACACTCCCTGTGCACAGAGTGAGGGATCAGGAGAATCCTTGGAGCAGGAACAAGGAAACAAACATTCCCAGTGCATGGAATGAGGGATCAGGAGCATCCCTGGAGCAGGAACAAGGAAACAAACATTCCCAGTGCATGGAATGAGGGATCAGGAGCATCCCTGGAGCAGGAACAAGGAAACAAACATTCCCAGTGCATGGAATGAGGGATCAGGAGCATCCCTGGAGCAGGAACAAGGAAACAAACATTCCCAGTGCATGGAATGAGGGATCAGGAGCATCCCTGGAGCAGGAACAAGGAAACAAACATTCCCAGTGCATGGAATGAGGGATCAGGAGCATCCCTGGAGCAGGAACAAGGAAACAAACATTCCCAGTGCATGGAATGAGGGATTAGAAGAATCCCTGGAGCAGGAACAAGGATCAGACAATCCCAGTGCATGGAACGGGGGATCAGGAGCATCCCTGGAGAAAGAGAACGAGGATTCAACCATTCCCTGCCCACGGGATATTCCCTGACCCTGCGAGGAAAACCTCCCACTTTTCCCGGCTCCAGCTGCTCTGTTTTCTGCCCTTTCTCTGCACGTTGTAGAACAAATGGAATTTGGGAGCAGAAAATTCCCCGTCACCAGGCACTTGAAAGCCTCGGGAATGACCAGGAAATTGGGCGTGGAGCTGGGAGATGTTGGCGGGAAAAGGTTTTCACGCCATGGCCTTTCTTTTCCAGGGAAAACAGGACCCGGCCTGGGAAGGAGATCATTCCCAGAGCTGGTTTTCCCAGTCATTACGTTTTTTTGGGAAGGTCCTGCCTGATTTTGGGCTCTCCCAAAAATTGGGCAAGCCCGGGAAGTGTCTGGGGATGGATGAAGCATTTCCCAAATCCATGTTCTTGGTCCTGTTCATTCTCCCTTTCTTTTCCCGTCTATTTATTCTCTCTTTTTTTGGGAATCTTTACCGTGGTTGAGGAACAGCTGGAGCGGTCCCAAGGAGCTTTATCCTAGGAGGATCCATCCTGATCAGCATTATCCCGGTCCTTGGTCCTTATCAGAACTATCCCTGTCCTTATCAGCATGATCCCGGTCCTTATCAGCCTTATCTCGATCCTTATCAGCATTATCCCGGTCCTTATCAGCATTTTCCCACTCCTTATCAGCGTTATCCCGAGCAGAACCGTCCCTGGGAGTGTTATCCCGGGAGGAGGCAGACTAATCAGCATTTTCCCGTTCTTATCAGTGTTTTCCCGGCCTTATCAGCACGGCCCAGGGGCTGCTGGCGCTGCCTCTCTCCATCCCGGCTCGGAGCTGTGAAGAACAAAGCTGGGACGGATCCAATCTCTCCAATCCCGATTTTTTTTTCCTTTCCCTTGATTAAAATCTCACCCTCGTCCTACAGCGTCACTTCCAAATCCCATTTTTCCCATATTCCCAACACAGAACACACCAGGGGGCGTTTGTCTTTCCAGTGCCGGTTGTTCCCTGTCTCCCATCCTTGGGAATACCAAACCTGGCTCCAAAATCTGCACGCAAATCCCAAGGAATCCTTCCAGAAGGGACGGAGTGGGATCAGAGCCTTTCCCGAGTGCTGGAACGGGAGATTCCCGATCCAGGCGTGGATAATCAGAGGCTGGAACAGATGGCAGAGGCTCGGTTGGAAGCGTTGTATCCATGGAAAGCGGGGAATGTTCACTTCCAGGGGGATCCTTGGAGCGGAAAGGCAGCCAGGGGCTGGGAGAAGGGAAAAGCAGAGCTGGAATCCCCCGGGAAGGGAAAATTCCCCTGAGCGGGATTTTTAACCTGAGTGCTCCGTGAGGGAATCACTCCCATCCACACGGGATGGATGAGGAGGGATGAGGCTGCTGGAGAGGAGGATGGATCTCCTGGAAGGCAGGAATTCTGCCCGGCAGAGAGGAGGATGGATCTCCTGGACAGCAGGAATTCTACCCGGCAGAGAGGAGGGATGGATCTCCTGGATGGCAGGAATTCTGCCAGGCAGAGAGGAGGATGGATCTCCTGGACAGCAGGAATTCTGCCAGGGAGAGAGGAGGATCGATCTTCTGGAAGGCAGGAATTCTGCCAGGCAGAAGGAGGGATGGTGCTGGGATGCTCTTCCCCACAACAGCGGGATGGCGGTGCCAGCTGGGAAGGTGGAATGTTGCTGGAAAAGCAGGATGAGGCTTCCGGACAGTGGGGTGGGATAACACTTCTGACTGGAAATGTGGGATGTTCCCCACACCCCAGGGAGCTGGAGAAGTGGGATGATGCCGCCAGCTGGAAAGGTGAGATGTCTCCAGCTAGAGAGGTGGGACGATGCTTCTGACTGAAAATGTGGGATGCTTCTCGCTGGAGAAATGGGATGATGCTTCTGACTGGAAATGTGGGATGTCTCCAGCTGGAGCATTGGGATGATGCTTCCGGCCACTGAGCCGGGATAATGCTCCAGACTGGAAAGGCCGGATGTTCCCGGGCAGTGAAGTGGGATGATGCCAGCTGGAGAGGTGGGATGATGCTCCCCACCGGAAAGGCCGGATGTCCCCAGGTGGGAGGTGGGATGATGCCAGCTGGAAAGGTGGGATGCCACCATCCGGTGAGGTGGGATAACGCTTCCAAACGGAAAGGCCGGATGCTTCCCATTGTTGAAGTGGGATGATGCTGCCAACTGGAAAGGTGGGATGCTCCCATCCAGTGAGGTGGGGTAACGCTTCCGACTGGAAAAGCCAGATGTTTCCAGCCGGTGAGGTGGGATGATGCTCCTGACTGGAAAGGTGGGATGGCTCCTGCCGGAGAGGTGGGATAACTCTTGTGTTTGGAATTGTGGGATGCTTCCAGCTGGAGAGGCGGGATGCCGCCGTCCACTGAGCTGGGATAATGCTGCCCACTGGAAATGTGGGATGTTTCCAGCTGGAGAAGTTGGGATGATGCTTCCGGCCAGGAAGGTAGAAAGTCACAGACCAGCAAGGAGGAATGCTCCCAGCTGGAGAGCTGGGATCGCACTGCCTGGAAATGTGGGATGCTCCCAGCTGGAGAGGTGGGATGGCGCTGCCTGGAAATGTGGGATGCTCCCAGCTGGAGAGGTGGGATGGCGCTGCCAGCTGGGAAGGTGGGATGGTGCCAACTGGCACCGTGGGATGGGATGGGATGGTGCCGGCTGGAAATGTGGGATGGTGCCGGCTGGTGAGGCGGGGTGGTGCTGCTGCATGGACAAAAAGATTGGGATGCTGCCGGCCAGAAAAGTGGGATTCTGAGGAGCAGAAAAGAGGGATTCTGAGGAGAAGAACTGTTGGATGATGAGGATCAGAAATGGGAGATGGTGAGGAACAGAAAGGTGGGATCCTGGGGATCAGAACTGTGGGATGCTGAGGAGCAGAAAAGTGAGATACAAGGGAGCAGAAAGCTGGTGTGGTGAGGCCCAGAAAAGTGGGATTCTTGGGATCAGAAAGGTGGGATGGTGAGGAGAAATGTGGGATGGTGAGGAGCAGAAATGTGGGGTGGTGAGGTGCAGAAAGGTGGGATTCTGAGGAGCAGAAAGGTGGGATGGTAAGGAGCAGGAAGGTGGGATGGTGAGGAGCAGAAAGGTGGGATGGTGAGGAGCAGAAAGGTGGGATGGTGAGGATCAGAAAGGTGGGATGGTGAGGATCAGAAAGGTGGGATTCTCAGGAGCAGAAAGGTGGGATGGTGAGGAGCAGAAAGGTGGGATGGTGAGGAGCAGAAAGGTGGGATGCTGCCGGCCAGGGTTCCTGCCCATCAGTGACGTGACCCCTGTGCAGCCTCCCGAGCATTCCCAGCTCCAGCAGCACCCGTCCTTTGGCACAGCTCCTCCTCTCCTGTTTTTCCCAAATCTATCTAAATCCTCTGGATAACAGGCAGATCGATGAGCACTCCAGGTTCACCGGGAATTGGGGATTTGCTGCTTTTGCTGTGCTGGGGTGGCCTGGCAGGGCCTGTGCCAAGGTTTTCCGTTGGCACTCCCCGGGCAGGCCGTGCCCGGGGTCACGGATTTGTGCTCCCATCCGCGTCTCCTTCCCATAACGCAATTCCTACCCCCGGGAGGAGCTGTCAGTGCCGGGGAGCTCAGGCTGCCAAAGCGTTCCCCAGCTCCTCCCGCAGCCTTCAGAGCCGTTAAGGGTTTATTGATCCCTGTCCAACACCGCCACATCCGGGTGCCGAGGGATGAATCCCATGGGAAAACGGGATGGGGATGGAGCGGTGAGCGCTGTCCCTCCTCCGCAGCCTTCCCGAGGTCCGGATTTCAGACAACGGTCCCTACGAGTGCCACGTGGGCATCTACGACCGAGCCACGCGGGAGAAGGTGGTGCTGGCCTCCGGGAATGTCTTCCTGAATGTCATGGGTGAGCACTGGGATTAGAATCCAGGGAAAACCACGGCGGGGTCTCAGGGTGTGGGAACAGCAGGGATTGGGATTGGTCTGCCATCCTCGGGGGTAGGAATGGGGTTGGGATGGGATGGGGATGGGGATGAGATGGGGATGGGATGG
>VXBN01003558.1:39056-52468 GCA_013397395.1 Sinosuthora webbiana | reverse complement strand
GGATGGGATGGGGATGGGATGGGATGGGGATGGGACGGGGATGGGACGGGGATGGGGAAAAGGAAGGGACATGGACAAAGACAGGGATGGGGATGGGGAGAAGGACAGGGGCGTGGACAAGGACGGGGATGGGGACAAGGACAGGGATGGGGATTCCCATGGGGATAGGAATGGATATGAAGATGGGGATGGGACAGGGATAGGGACAGGAACAGGGATAGGGACAGGAAGAAGGACAGGGAATGGGATGAACATGGGGAATAAGATGGCCATGGAAATGGGTGCAGGGATGGGAATAGGAGTGGGGATGGGAATGGGAATGGAAGTGGAAATGGGGATGAAGATGAGGATGAGGATGGGGATAATATTGAGGATAACATGGGGAGAGGGAGGAGGATACCATGGAGATGAGGATGGGGATGAAGATGGGCACGGGACAAGGATGGGGGCAGGGATGGGGAAAGGAAGGAGAATGGGATGAACATGGGGAGGAGGATGGCCATGGGAATGGGTGCAGGGATTGGGATGGGGAGAGGGAGGAAGAGGAGCAGGATGCACACGGGGATGAACACGGGGATGAGCCAAGGATGGGCACGAGGACAGGACAAGGATAGGGACAGGGATTAGGACAGGGAATGGATTGGAGGTGGGGATGGGAGCAAAGATGGGCGTGGGATTGGGAACAAGGATGGGGATGGGGATGGGAATGGGAATAAGGGTGAGGATGGGGATGAGGATGAGGATGGGATGGGGGTTGTAGAGGACTCCCTGCTGACCTCCCGGCTGTGCTCCGGCAGCTCCCCCGACGTCCATCTCGGTGCTGGCCGCGGACACCCCGGCCCCCTTCAGCCGCTACCAGGCGCAGAACTTCACCCTGGTGTGCGTGGTGTCCGGTGGGAAACCCGCGCCGCTGGTGAGCTCCCGGCGGGATCACCCCTCCCGCCGACACACGGGACACCCAAACACCGCCATAAAACCCGCCAAAACCATGTGCTCGTCCATCAGCCCAAATCCCACCTTTCCGTGGAGAAGAGCTGGGATGCTGGGCACACCCCGGCGTCACTCACCGTCCCCTTTGTCCCCCTCCAGGTGTACTTCAAGAGGGACGGGGAGCCCATCGAGGCCACCCCGCTGCCGGAGCCGCCGGCCGGCGCCAGCAGCTGGGCCCCCCGGAACCTCCTGCACCGCGACCTGGACGACACCAAGCTGCCCAAATCCCTGGCGGCCGAGGGCGAGCCGGGGATGGGGAACCCCTTCCCCACGGCGGAGCCGCCGCGCGGGCTGGCGGCCGAGCGGGATTGGGTGACGGAGAGCATCCCCGAGACCGTGGTGAGCCGCGAGTTCCCGCGCTGGGTGCACATGGCCGAGCCCATCTACTACTTCCGGCACACGCACGCGCCCGTCAGCGACGGCACCGTCGAGGCCCGGGCCACGCTCACCTGGACCCTGAACCCGCAGATCGACAACGAGGCCCTGTTCAGCTGCGAGGTCAAGCACCCAGCGCTCTCCATGCCCATGCAGTCGGAGGTCACGCTCGGTAAGGCGAGGGATTTTTGGGGGGCTTTTCCGGGCGTTTTGGCACTTTGGTCGGTTTTGGGGGATTTTTTTTTTTTTTCTTTTTTCTTGGCTTTTCTCATTTTCGGACTTTCTTCTTGGCTTTTCTCTTCTCATTTTTTGGACTTTCTCTCAGTTTTTTGACTTTTCCCCCCGATTTTTTGCCTTTTTCACCCATTTTTGGCCTTTTTAATTTTTTTTTTTTTTGCTTTTCTCTCTAGCTTTGGCCTTTTTTTTCTTTTTTTTTCATTTTTTGTCTTTCCTCTTTTCATTTTTTGAACTTTCTCTGCATTTTTTTTTCTCTTTGTTTTTGACTTTTCTCTCCATTTTCTGGCCTTTTCCCCCCAGTTTGGGCCTTTTTTCCCCATTTTTGGCCTGTAAAATATTTTTTTTCTTTTCTCTCTGTTTTTCTTTTTTATTTTNTTAACTTCTTTTCCCCCCCTTTTTTTCTGGGCTTTTCCCCAGGTTTTTTTTTTGTTTGTTTGTTTTGTTTTGTTTTGTTTTTAATTCCACATTTTGCTTTCCTTGCACTCTTTTTTTCCGTCTCCTTTTGTCCTTTCCCTTTTCATTTGGGGGTTTTCAGGCATCCGTGGGGATCCCATGGCGCTGCATCAGGTTAGATGTGATGCCAAGGCTCCACAAAACTTGGGATGAGAGGAGGGATCTGGGATGCCCATCAGGCAGGAGAAGGGATTTTCCAGGTATTTATTGCCCCCCAGCCATGGGCAGTGTTCAGGGTGGGGCATGCTGGGATAAAAAGGATTTTTGGGGAATCTGTGTCGGGTGGTGGATCTGAGGATGGAGCTGTCACCTCCATCCCAGTCCCAGGAGATCCAAGGACATCCCATGACCCTTATTGGCTCATCCCAGTGGGAATTGCCAGGGAGGGAATTCCCGAGTTGGCTCCTGCCCGTGGAGCTGTCAGAGGTTGATGGGACTGAAGCCAAGGAATTTGGCTGCCCACATTCCCAGGCCCCTGGAAGAGCAGAAGCTCCTCAGGTGACTGTGGGATCCATGGGTCCTTCACCATCCCTCCTGTCCCCTCTCCTGGCTCCCGCTGGGAGAGGCTGAGCTCTCCATGGGGTTTTCCAGCCTCAGCACACTCCTCTGGAAAGGCTCTCCCGACCCCGAGCCAGGTGGAGCAGCCTGGGCTTTGCTCCTGGCCAAGTGGAGCACTTGGCTCCTCATCATCTCCTGGAGAGCTTCTCCTTGGCTTCCTGACATCTTGACATTAAATCTCTTCCCCAGCATCCAAAACCTACGGAAATCCTGCATTTCCCACGTCCTGGAGCCCTCTGGGTTTAGATCCAAGGCCAAGACCTCGTGGCTTTGCTGCTCTTGCCCGGGAGGTCCAAGACCTGAGCTGGCAAAGCTCAGCCCACATTGTCCCCTGTCCCAAAATCCAGGGCTCTCCTCGTCCCCAGAGGTGTCTCTGCAGCTCCTTGGGGGCTCGTCCACTCCCGTTTTTTGGGCACCATCCCAGCAGATCCCAGTTAACCCCTTCCTTACATCCATAGTAGAAAAACACACTATATATATAGATATAGATATAAAATATAGATGTGTATATATATATAAATAATCTGTAGATTATTTATTTTATAGATATATAAATAATCTATAGATATCTATATAAAATACAGGTTCCCAACAAAAGTGAAGATATTCCCAATAAAAGCTGCACTAACCACAACACCAACCCACGAGCTGCCTTTTGGTCCCAGCCAGGGCTTGGTGGGATCATCCTCAGCACATCCCGCCTGGCCCTGCTGCAGAGCCCCACATCCCACAGGGAGAGGGCACCCCGGGGCAGGGATGGCCATTCCAAGGGCTCCCAGTGTCCTCCAGCACAGCTCCCTGGTGGCTCTTTGTCCCTCTGTGTCCTGCCGGGGTCGTGTCCAGGTCCACTTTGTCCCATCCATGACAAACCTGACACACCCAAAACACGACCTTGCTCCTGCCCAATTCCCCTTTCTCCTGCCATGAAAGTCCTGGAAGCTCCTGGGTTGTCCCATGGGACATCCATGGATGTCCCATGTCCCACTTGGGACATCCACACAAGCCCAGGTGGAGGCAGAAGCAGATCCTGTGTGGTGTCCCTCCGTCACAGTGGAGGAGCATCCCCAGTCTGGCATGGGAAAAGGGATTCCCAGTTTTTTCCGTGCCATCCTTGGGATTTTGTGCCAGCCAGGCTTTGGGGTTGTCTCCTGTGCTAATAATGCACCTGGGTGAGACTCAACAAGGCCACATTTTTTTGGGAATGCTCCTTTGAGTTGTCCATCTCCGTGGCTTCAAACCAACCTGATCCTTCTCGGCCGTTTTTTCCCGAGCAGAGAAGGGTTTGGTTGGGAAATCACTCCTTCCCATCAATCCACCCCATCCCAGCCATCCATCAGCCTCACGCTTTTCCCGCTCTCCCGCCCGGGGGGTCCTTCCCTCTCTGTCCATCCATCATTCCCGAGTCTCTCAGCCTGGCCATCCATCTCGGAGCCGTCACCTCACCCCCCGGGGCTGCCACCCCTGCCCGGGATCATCCATCAAAGCCTCGTTAACCCCTCCAAGGGCAGCCCCAGCACCGGGAATGTGGCGTGGCATTGACGGCTCCTCCTGTCCCCTTCCCCGGCAGTTGCTCCCAAGGGTCCGAAGATCACGATGACCCCAACGAGGGCGCGCGTGGGGGACACCGTGCGGATCCTGGTGCAGGGCTTCCAGGTCAGCATTCCAATGGACAGCCTCGATCCGAGGATTCATGGGCTTGGCTCGGTGGCCTTGGTGGCATCACGGTCCCCACGTTGCGATGGGTTGGCTGAAGTTGCGGCTGTTCCACCCTGGAAGGGCCCATGGACAGGTTGGGTGGGGCTTGGAGAAATCTGGGATAGTGGAAGGAGTCCCTGCCCATGGCAGGATGGGTGGGACTGCGTGGAGCTTAAAGGTCCCTTCTAAGCCAAAGTCAAACCTGAACCCAGACTCTGACCCAGACCATATTCAAACCCAAACCTGAACCCAAATCCAATCCCAAACCCAGACCCAGACCCAAACTCAAGCTCAGATTCAAACCTAAACCCAAACCCGAAATCAAACCTGAACCCAAAGTCAGACCCAAACTCAAGCTCAGACCCAAACCTAAACCCAAACTTGAACCCCGACAGACTTAGACCCAGACCCAAACTCAAGCTCAGACTCAAATCTAAACACAAACCCAGACTCAAACTGAGGCTCAGATCCAAACTCAAGCTGAGATCCAGACTCAAACCCAAACCCATAGTCAGACCTAAACTCAGACTCAGACCCAAACTCAAGCTTGGACTCAAACTTAAACCCAAACCCAAAATCAAACCTGACCCCAAAATCAGACCCAAACCCAAAGTCAGACCCAAACCCAGACCAAAACTCAAGCTCAGACTTAAACCTAAACCCAAACTCAAACCTGAACCCAAAGTCAAACCCAGACCCAAACTCAAACTCAGATTCAAACTCAATCTCAGACTCAAACTGAACCTCAAAGTCAGACCCAAACCTAAACCCAAACTCAAACCCAAACTCAAACCTAAATCCAAACCCAAACTCAAACCCAAACATAAACCCAAGCTCAAACCCAACCCCAAATCCAAATCCAAACTCAAACCTAAACCCAAACCTAAAGTCAAACCTAAACCCAAACCCAAACTCAAACCTAAATCCAAACCCAAACCTAAATCCAAACCCAAACTCAAACCTAAACCCAACCCCAATCTGACGATGTCACCTGCAGGCTCGCCCGTCCCCGCTCCCTCTCACGGTGCCCCTCGTTGTCCCCACAGAACGAGGTGTTCCCGGAGCCGCTGTTCACGTGGACGCGGGTGGGGAGCCGGCTCCTGGACGGCAGCGCCGAGCACGACGGGAAGGAGCTGGTGCTGGAGCGGGTCCCGGCCGAGCTCAACGGCTCCATGTACCGCTGCACGGCCCAGAACCCGCTGGGCTCCACCGACACCCACACGCGCCTCATCGTCTTCGGTACGGACGTGCTGCTGCCGCGCCCGCCGCGCGTCCCCACCCGGCTCCTTGTCCCTAAAACTGTCTCTCTGCTGTTTGTTTCCCCCCAGAAAACCCCAATATTCCCAGAGGACCAGAAGACTCCAACGGTGAGCGGTGCTGGTGGCACCGGGGTTTCCATGGGAATGCTCGGGGAGGGAAGCGCCGGGCAGGGAGGGGCTGGGCGCGCCTTGGCCCAGAGCCTGGGCTGCCTCTCACTCGGAGCCCTCAAACATCTCCTCAAACATCTCTCTTGCCTTGTCCCCAGCTCTTGCCCATCCTCCCTTGAGTCATCCCAAGCCCCTTCTGATCTGTCCTTGCCTCATTCCGGGCCATTTTCCATCTCCTTGCCTCATTCCATGTCCTTTCTGGTCTCCTTGTCTCATTCCAAACCCTTTCCCACCTCCTTGCTTCACTCACGTCCCTTCCCATCTCCTTGCCCCATTCCATGTCCTTTCTCATCTCTCCTCACCTCATTCCAAGCCCTCACCCATCTCTCCTTGCCTCATTCCATATCCTTTCCCATCTCTCCTTGCCTCATTCCATGTCTTTTCCCATCTGTCCTCACCTCATTCCAAGCCCTTTCCCATCTCTCACCTCATTCCAAGCCCTCAGCCATCTGTCATTCCCTCATCCCAAGCCCTTTCCCATCTCTCCTTGCCCCATTCCCAGCCCTCTCCTGTGTCCTCAGGAATATCCTCACACCAGAAGGGGCCCCGCAGGTGGTCCCATCTCCACCCGACCCCCAGGACAAGTCTGGGGGCTGGATCTCCCTCCCAACCAGTGGTGCTCCCGTCCTGCTCTGAACCCCAGCACCGGGACGTGGCCCCGTGAGCTCCTGATCCCGTTTTCCTCCTCTCCAGGTTCACTTCCCGGCCACCGCGGCTTCAGATTCGTTTTGGCGCTCACCCTGACAGTGATCCTGGAGCTCACGTGAAGCTTCACCGCCTCTTCCTTCTCCTCCTCCACCTCCATCCGGCTCCTCCCGGCATTCCTGCCTCCGGCCACCGCCTCTCCCGCTCTTTTTTTTTTTCTATACTCTCGACAGTCTCGGTCTCTTTCCGTGTCTTGGCTTCCTCAGACGATTGAATTAAAGGGAAAAAGGAAAACCTCCTCTGGGAGAAGGTCGTAATTCATGGTTTACCTGTGCTGGGGTTCCCAGCTCCATCTCAGGGTTCCCAGCTCCGTCTTGGGATTCCCAGCTCCATCTCAAGGTTCCCAGCTCTGTCTTGGGGTTCCCAGGTCCATCTTGAGGTTCCCAGGTCCATCTTGGGATTCCCAGCTCCGTCTTGGGGTTCCCAGCTCCATCTCGGTGCTCCCAGCACTATCTCAAGGTTCCCAGGTCCATCTCAAGGTTCCCAGCTCTGTCTCAGGGTTCCCAGCACCATCTTGGGGTTCACACCTCCATCTTGGGGTTCCGAGTTCCNCCAGCTCCGTCTTGGGGTTCCCAGCTCCATCTCGGTGCTCCCAGCACTATCTCAAGGTTCCCAGGTCCATCTCAAGATTCCCAGCTCTGTCTTGGGATTCCCAGCTCTGTCTTGGGATTCCCGGCTCTGTCTCAGGGTTCCCAGCTCCATCTTGGTGTTCCCAGCTCTATCCTGGGGTTCCCAGCCCCATCCTGGGGGCTTTGCAAGGTCTCGGAAGTGGAAGCAGGGGGATTGGAGGATTCAAGGACCAGATTTTCCCTGGAAAAGCCCAAGTGCAGCATTCCCACCACCCCGAGGTGCTCCGGGCCTCGTCCCCCCAGGGGAGGACCCGCACGTGTCCCCAGCCCCGCCGAGGCCGCGGCGCCGGGAGCCCCAGGGCCGTGGATCACCGGGTTTATCCGGCGGGATTCCGGCTGCGCCGCTCGTCCCGGGCTGGCTGAGGAATGACAAGTGACAGGCGGCTCCCGACCCCAAATGTCAGCGCTCACACTCGAGCGGGCACCGGGGCCCTGGTGGGCAGCTGTCCCCATGGAAACGGGCCATTCCCACGCTGCCCATCCCGGGATGGCTCCAACCCTGCACCACCGGGGCTCCTGGCAGAATCCAGGTGGTTTTCCCCCATCCTGGAGCTTTCCCAGGCCGCTTTCCCTCGTCGTGGAGCGCCCGGCTGTGAGGATTCCCGGGGGGAAAGGACCCCAAGGATGGGGCGCTCCCGAGCCTTTTCCTCTGGGAACTCTTAATCCTGGCGGATTATCCGGCAGCCGTGCGGCGCCTCATCTTCCCAAAGCCCCGCACGAGCGCTTAGCATCATTATTACCGTGATGATTAATTATTATTAAGCAGATTCCAGCCCTTCCCCGCTCCGTTGCCAACCTCGCTGCTTTGCCGGCCTCGGAGGAGCCGAGCGAACCCACGGCAGCTCCAGAGCGCCTTCCCGTACCAAATCCCGGAGTTTTATGGTTTGGATTGGGAGCAACCGGATCGGGACCGGCTGGGATGTGTGGGAGGAGGAGCAGCTCCGCTTCCCTCCATCCCGATCCCGTCGGATCTGCGTTTTCACTCCACGGACGAGAAGAAAAATCTTCGGTTTTTTTCAGAGGGAGCGTAGTTTCTTCAGGAATTCTCCCTGCCTCAGTTTCCCCCCACGCTCTGGAAAGCCCTTCCCATGGATCCCTCTCGCCTTCCTCATGGATGGGAGCCGCTCCAGGGTCCTCATCCCGCCGTAATTAAACAACCGCCAGGCCTGAACAGCCATTAGGCCTCCTCGCCTGGAAAAACGAGCCTTTCCAGCCGCCGGAAGCTCCATTTAAATGCAAATGCGGCGGGTTTAGCCCAGAGCCGTGGAAATGAGCAGCGCTCCCGGAACCCTGGAAACGAGGAGCAATTCCAGGGGGCCGCCACCGGCTCCACCACCAGTGTCACCTCGGGAGCGCCGGGATGTCCCCAGCCAGCGGCTGGGACAGGGGCGCCGGGATCAGTGTGCCTTCAATCCCAAATCCACCCCGATTCGGGATGCTCTGGGAAAAATCCCTGGGAAAAGGGATGGATCCCCTAGTGTGAATGCATCAACCAAAGGTTGGCACAGGCAGAGGAGTGAGGGGACTTGGGAGTTTCTCCTCATTTTGGGGCAGAGCAGCAGCTCTGCCTGTTTTCCCGAATTCCTGCAGAACGAGGAACACAAAAGGATTCCATCCCACGGAATGGGATCCTTCCCTGGCAGAGGGAACCAGCCAGCGGCTGGGACAGGGATGCCGGGCTCGGTGGGCCTTCAGTCCCAAACCCACCCCAGTTTGGGATGCTCAGGTCTTTTCCCAGGGATTCTGGCGTGGATGGATCGACCAGAGGTGGGCACAGACAGAGGAGTGAGGGGATTTGGGGATTTCTCTTTATTTTGGGGCAGAGCTGCTGCCTGTTTTCCCGAATTCCTGTAAACCGAGGGATTCCACCCCCCCATCCCACAGTCCCACCAGAGGGATCCACCCACGCTGTGCTGGACCCACCTTCGCCCCCTGTCCCCTCCCCACCCTCTCCCTCCAGGTCACTGCTGAGGACCCCAATGAACCCCCCCTCTCTCCCCGTTCCCGATCCCGTTGTTGGAGGCGCTGGCAGTGAATAATGCAGGAGGAGGCTGGAGGGGAAAGGAGCGGCTCAGGTTGTTCCATTATTGATGAGAGCTGACAGATCCGCTCCTGACAACCTTCCGAGGAGATCTGATTAGCTCGGAAAGAAAAAGAAAAAAAACAAAAAGCCAAAAAAAAAAAAACCGCAGCGCCTTGGCGAGGGGCTGACGGCAGCTGAAAACCCCAAAGGAGCGGCGTTATCGATGTTCCCGAATTCCAGGGGACTTTGAGAAAGGGTTTTAGCAGATCTGGAAGAGGTAATTACGCTCAATTAGAGTCACAAGCGCCCAGACGTCAGCGCCGCTTCTCCCGCTCCCCTCGCACCGCAGGCAGCGGTAAATGGGGATTTATTCCGCGGAATCCGCGGGTTTCTTGGGATGGCAGGAACCGGGGGTGCTCCGGCCCCGCAGGGAAGTCAGCGGGAGCTTCGCTCGGTGCCTCCCGCTCCTCCCCGCCTCATTACCGGGTGGGTTCAGGGGGCTGCCGAGCACATGAATAATTCATCCTCCTGCTCCTTGCCGGCTCCCGAACGCCGGGATCTCTGTAGATCCAGCGGGGGATGAAAGCCCCGGCAGGGAGCGGTGAAGGGCCCGCGAGGTCGCGGCTGCCAGACCCTTTCCCAATTAGCCGAGCCCTGGAACGCGTGCCCAGACTCCACACGCGGCCCCGCTCCCCCAGCTCCGGCACCGCCCGCCTTTCCCGGCACGAGGAATCCCCCTTTTCCCAAGGTTTTGGCCAAACCAGGGAAGGATTTGGGGTTTTTTTTTCCACCAACGGGGTGGAGGAGAGAGGCTGGGTGGGCTTGGCTGACGCTGATTTGGATGCACGACACTGCCCGTCCTCAAACCCCAGCTTTTAACTGAAACATCTTAATTCCCCCAAACTCTTCCACGCTGCATTTCCTCACAGCGGGGTCAACACCCCAAATATTCCCCTAAAGCCATCGGTGGGTCCGTGTTTGCAGCAGGGATGAGCACAGGGATCCCCGAGTGCAGAACCAGCCCTGTGGGGGGTCATTCCTGGGCTCCCTCTCCATCCTCTTCAGGGATACAAAACCATTTTTGGTGTTTAGGACGGGATCCTCCGGCCGAGAGCAGCCCTGGAGGGTCTGGGGACCCGGCCCCATCCCTTCCACCACGGGAATTTCAGCCGTCCTGGGAATTTCAGCGTCCCAGCCTGGGCAGGGGAGCACCTCAACACTCAGGGGTGCCAGGGAGGGTGGAGAATCTGCTCCGAGGGGTTTCGGGGGCTCCTCCTCATCCCAAAACCTCAGGAAGCGGCTGGTGGGGATCGGCTGCTCCATCGGGATGAGGTTTGGGAAGTTGAGGACACTGGGAATGAGTTCCCTGAGCTCCCATCTCTGGAGACCCCTGGCACGGCCCCCTCCCACCGCAGCCACCCACGGGCCGGGACGTGTCACCCCCGCATCCCCCCAGGTCCCCTGGCTTCATCCCTCAGGAAAATCCCACCGGATTGGGATGGAGCCAGCGGGGACCGAGTCCCCGAGTGAAAACAGGAGCTTCCACCCGCCCCCACTCCCAGTTTGGCTCTTTCTTCCCTCGTTTTTTCCCTCTCTCGGGTTTCCCTGGGGAGAAGGAGTGGGATCGGATCCCTTTGAATTCCGCTCTCTTGGCGGCGGTGGGAAGCGATGCCATTCCCCAGGCTCCCGCCTCTGCCCCCTGCCACGGCCCAAGTTTTGTTGTCTTGGGGACGAGAATTCCCTGAAATCTTCGGAATTCAGGCCAGGAGCAGATCCACCACCGGCACCTTCCCGGGGGCAGAACGCAGCCTTGCTGTGCCTCAGTTTCCCCACGGTGACTCCGATCCCTGACACCCCTCGGGAATGACAACTCCCATCCCGAATTTCTCCCCACTTTTATCCTTCCTCCACCCTTCTCCTCGTGCCCACAGCTGAACTCCAGCCTCCATTTCCTCCCCCTTCCCGACGCCCCCAGCTCCTTTCCCACCAGCTCCTCGTTCCCTCCCTGCCGCTTCCACGGCGGCCTCCGAGAGACCCCACCAGCTCCGGGGCTCCTTCCCGTCAGCCCGCGTTAGGCAGCGAACGACGGCCGCCGAATTAATTAATCACTGAATTAATTAATCACTGGATCAAGCCGCTGAATTCGTCACCCGAGCAGCTGCTCGGCATCGGCCCAAAGGGCTCCCGGCTGCTGCCCCCTCCCTTTTCCGGGAGCACCGAGGGACGAGGAGCCTTTGCTGGGCAAAACAACTTTTTTTTTTTTCCCTCTCCCCTTTTTCGTTGCGTGACCCTTTCTAAAGCGCCGCGGAGGAGAAGCGGCTCCTCGGGGATGTTTTTCCTGCCTTTGCGCCCTTCCCTCTCTCGGTTTCCCGGGCCAACGGAGCCGGCCCTGGGCTGCACCTTTCCCTGGAGCCCAGCCCAGCCCAAACATTCCTGCCAGCTCTGCCCGCTCAAAGTCACCTTGTCCCAGCCCGCCGCGCTCCGGCTTCTCCCGGCAAATCATTAATCGGCTCCTCGGCATTCCCGCATGGAAAAATGCCCCAGCGGGCGCCCCCGGCCTGGCACTCGGACATGCAGCTGCCCGGGAAGCTGCTCCTGTCGGCGGCCGCGCTGCTGCTCCTGTCCCTGGCCTTCAGGTTTTACAGGAACCGCTCGCCTCCCCCGGGAAAAACCCCGCCGGGAGAGCAGCGGGAAAACCGGGATGGGGATGGGGATGGGGGAGTGAGGAGGAGGAAGAGGAGGGATGGAGGGGACGGATCTGGGAATGGCCTCGGGATGCGGCACGCGGCTCTCCGGGGAGAGAGGAGTTTTCCAAGGAGTGAGGAGGAGGAGGAGGAAGGAGAGGAGGTGGGTTCGGAGCTGGGGCTGATTCCCAGGAAAGCCCCGCTCGGTCCGGCTGGGACGGAGAGGGAGTCGGGAAGGGAACGGGGATGGAAGTTGGGAATGAAATCAGCGAGTGAAGCAGGGGTTGAGCTGGGGAGGGATCCCGGGAGCAGGACGGGAAGTGAGCTGGGAAAAGAGCCGGGAAGGGAGCTGGGAAATCAGCCAGGAAGCAAGTTGGGAAGCAGGCTGGGAATCAAGCCGGGAAATAATCCAGGGAGAAAGGCAGGAAGTGAGCCAGGGAGCAAATTGGTAACGAAGCCGGGAAATGAGTGGGGAAGTGAGCAGGCCAGCGAGCTGGGAAATAAATTGGGAATTAAATCAGGAATCGAGCTGGGAAGCGAGCAGGGAAGTGAACCAGGAAGCGAGCTGGGAAGTGAGCTGGGAAGCAGGGCAGGAATCGAGGTGGGAAATGAGCTGGGAAGTGAGCCGGGAATTCCGCTGGGAAGTGAGCTGGGAAGCAAAGCAGGAGTCGAGGTGGGAAGTGAGCCGGGAATTCCATTGGGAAGTGACCTGGGAGGCAAGACAGGAATCGAGGTGGGAAGTGAGCCGGGAATTCCGCTGGGAGGTGAGCTGGGCTCTCACGCCCCCGGGGCCGTGTCCGGAGCCCGGGGCAGCCCCGTGGAGAGCGACCCCCCCTCCCCCAGCTCCGGGCGCTCCCCAGGGGCTGGCGATGCCCGGACGGAGGGGGATGGATGTGCCCAGAGCACGGAGCGGGCCCCGGCTGGAACTGGCAGGAGCTGGGAGGGCAGCTCGGGGTCAGTCCGGACCCTCAGCGTCACCTCCAACCTGGGGCTGCTGCTGACGGCCAGCGAGGCGGGCTCCGACACCTCCTACTGCTTCTCCTCGGTGGCCAAGATCCAGGTGGAGGAGAACTTCATCCCGGAGCGCCGGGACAAGGACAGGGACAGCCCGCCCAGGCCTGGCCTGCGGGGCAAAGTCTACGACTACTTCGTGCAGTCCGTCTCCGAGTCGGTGTCCAGGCGGACGGCCCTGCCCTTCGTCCCCGCGGGGACATCCCAGCGCCAGGCAGAGCCGCAGGGCCCCAGAACCCAGCGGGAGAACCCAGCTTTGGAAAATCCCGATCCCAGCAGCTCCACAGCGCCACAGGAGGGCACGGAGAGCCCTCCCGAGCCTCCTTCTCCCGGCTGGACGGGCAGCACCCTCGGGGTCGGCCCCCAGCCCCCTCTGCCCGGTGGTCCCTCAGCTGCGGGGCCGGAGCCGTCCCAGGTGCCAGCCCCCAGCCAGGTGCACCTGGGGAACTGCTGTGAGGTTCTGCGCTGGGCCAAGGCGCGGCGGCTGCGGGCGCTGCAGGACTCGGCGCTGCAGGTGATGAGCCGGCACCTCCTGCAGGTGCTGCGCTCCCCGGCCGCCTACGGCCGCCTCAACGCCGGCGAGCGGGAGCTGCTCCCGGCGCTGCGGAGCCGCGGGCGGCCGCGC
>VXBN01003558.1:27460-38563 GCA_013397395.1 Sinosuthora webbiana | reverse complement strand
CTGTGGTACGGCTGCGGCAGCCGGGCCCTGCCCGAGGGGGCCGCGCCGCGCTGCGCCGCCCTGGGCGGCCTCGTCCACTGCCTGGGCCGCGGTTTCCACCTGCGCTTCCTGGCCGACCCCGTCTCGCCGCGCTTCGGGGCCAAGGAGCTGCGGCCCTTCCCGGAGCCCCACGGGAGCCTCCTGCCCGCCGTGCTGGTGCTGCCCCAGGGGGGCGCGGGGCCACCGCGGTCCTGAGGGGTCCCCAGGGAGAGGTGGCAGCTGGAAAAGGAGCCCCCAGCCCGAGCTGGGCAATCCGAGCCTGCCATGGACCTGGCTTGGAGGAAGGATCAAACTCTTGGGTCTGGGCTCTTCCCACTCCTCAGGATGGAGGAAAGATCAAACCCTTGGATCAGGCCTGTTCCCATTCCCCGGGCTAGAGGAAGGGATCAAACCCTTGGATCCGGCCTGTTCCCACTCCTCAGGATGGAGGAAGGGCTCAAACCCTTGGATCCGGCCTGTTCCCACTCCTCAGGATGGAGGAAGGATCAAACCCTTGGATCTGGGCTCTTCCCACTCCTCAGGATGGAGGAAGGGATCAAACCCTTGGATCCGGCCTGTTCCCACTCCTCAGGATGGAGGAAGGGCACAAACCCTTGCACAGTGCCCGGAATCGCAGCCCGGAGGCTCCGGGAAGAGCCGGGAGGAGCTGGGCGGGCTCGTTTGCTCAGGGCAGGTTAAACAGGGCCGTGTTTGTTTGGGCGGCAGCGAATCCCGGATTTCCGCGGGCTCCAGCTGTCCGGGCGCCCCTCGGGACCTAATTTACACCTGATTCAGGACCTGATTTAGACCCGGCTTAGGCTCCAGGTGGTGAACGTTGACCCGGACGCGGGTGGGGTGGTTTAGGGTGGAGGTCCCAGGGAGGTGCCACCAAAGCTCCACCAGCATGGCTGGGACACCTCCCTGCCCTGGTCTGGGGGCAGAGTTCGGGGCCGGCCTCCTTATCTCTTATCTCGTTATCTCCCACCTCCTCCTCGGAGCGGAGCTCCCGGTATTTAATCTCCGTGTAAAGCGGCGCCGGCGGTTTGGGCACAGCTGGGCCTGAATTAAAGCCAACATTCGGTGAAATGAGCCCCGCGCCTCGTTTTAAGCCCAGCCTAATTGGAGGCAAGAGCGCGCCGCATGTTCGACATCGCTAATTAGGCACGGCCGGCGGCTCCGGGGCGGTGAGCGCGGCAGCAGCGCTCCGGAATTCCCTTTTCCCAGGTTTTCCGGGAACAGCGCTCCCTCATCCCCTTTTCCCAGGTTTTCCCAGCTCAGACGCTCCTTCATCCCCTTTCCCCAGGTTTTTCAGGAGCAACGCTCCCACATCTCCTTTTCCCAGCTTTTCCAGGAGCAGCGCTCCGTCATCCCTCTTCCAGCTTTTCTGGGAACAGCGCTCCCTCATCCCCTTTTCCCAGGTTTTCCGGGAGCAAACACTCTCTCATCCCCTTTTCCCAGCTATTTGCGGCACAGACAATCCCTCATCCCCTTTTCCCAGGTTTTCCCGGCTCAGATATTCCCTCGTCCCCTTTTCCCAGTTTTTCCAGGAGCAGACACTCAGTTATCCCCTTTTCCCAGGTTTTCAGGGAAATCAGTGCTCAGTTTTCCCCTTTTCTCAGCTTTTCCAGGAAATTGCTGCTTATCCCACAATTCCAGAGGGGCTGGGGGACAGGAGCTTGAATCCCCCCCCAGTTTCACCTCCCACCATCCTGGTCTGCTCCAGCCTGGCCTTGGACACTCCCAGGGATGGGGAATCCAGGGTTTTTTGGGAATTTTGCTGCTGCTCGAGGCGGTTTAGGAGAGCCAGGGGTAATGTTCTCCCGGAAGGATTCCCGGCACTGCCCGGAGCCTCCGGACCAAGGGCAGGGAACCTTGGGAGGCCGCGTTAATTAATGGACCCGGAGCCGCGTTAATTAATTAACCCGGGGCTGCGTTAATTAACAAACCTGCCCAGGCTCTCTGCATCGCTGCTGGTGGGGGGGGTGGGTGAGGGACACCCTCCCTGTGGTGGGAAAAGAAGGAATATGTTGGAGGATATTTTTGGGATTCATAGAATTTCCCGGCTGAAAAAAAGGAGACTCTGGGATGTGGGAGGGAGAGAGACTCCCAAAAACGTCCCAAAAAAAGGGATTCTGGGATGTGGGAGGCCGGAATTCCAGCCCGGCGGCAGCAGGATGATCCCTCTGGAATGGCCCCGGGGCGGGTGGGGGAATGGCTGGGATGAGGGAAAGGGAAAATAAAGGGAAAAGGACAAACCCAAACCCACGCTCAGACCGGATGTTTCCGTCCCCACTCCCAAATCCCGAAGGTTTGGTTTGTTCCCTGTTCCCGAATCCCAAGGTTTTGGTTGGTTCCCTGCTCCCAAATCCCGAAGGTTTGGCTCTTTCTCTGCTCCTAAATCCCAAAGGTTTGGTTCATTCCCTCCCAAACCCCAAAGGTTTGGTCCTTTCTCTGTTCCTAAATCCCAAAGGTGTGGCTCATCCTGTGTTCCCAAATCCCAAAGGTTCGGTTCATTCCGTGCTCCCCAATCCCGAGGATTTCGTTCATTCCCTGTTCCCGAATGTCTTGCTTGGTTCCAGCTCCCAAACCCCGAAGGTTTCATCCCTGTCCAGCTCCAGCCTCCTTCTCCCACCCCGGGGCCATTCCAGAGGGATCATCCCGCTGCTGCCGGGCTGAAATTCCCACCTCGCACATCCCAGAGTCTCTTTTCTTGGGATGTTTCACCCGAGAAATTCCACGAATCCCAAAACCTCCTCCTTTTTTCCCGTCACTGTTTAACTCCTCGCCCTGGCGTCACCTCTCGCTCGGGCTCCCACATTCCTGTTTTCCCACGGCTAATCCCAGGTGTCGGAGCATTCCCAGCCCCTGGGAAGGTGCAAACCCCTCCCGTCCCCATCCCAAATCCCGGATTTTTTTTTGCCCTTTCCCTGTGACCGCTGCGGAGGAGAACTCCCGGCTGGGTGGGAACGAGGCCCTGGAGCCCTTCCAGAGGACATCGGGTTGTTTTTCCATCCCGGGAAAGCTTTCCCAGATCCCGCCTTTCTCCCGACGCCGTTTCGTGTTTCACCTTGCCTTTAACCCCTTCCTGCCCGCCGATCCCGCATTCCCGCGGGACGAGCTCCAAGGACGGGGCGCGGGCGGCGCTCCCTCCCCCGCTCCTGCACTCTCCGAGATTAATTTTGGGAAGCATTTGGGAGATTAAAAACGCCCGGGGACGTCCCGAGCTTGTCCTGCCGGGAAGGACACGCGGACCGGGAGCGCCCGGGAACGACTTTGGGATGAGGGAAGGGGAAAATAAAGGGAAAAGGACAAACCCAAACCCACCCTCGGACCCCAAGGGTTCATTCCCTGTTCCCAAATCCCAAAGGTTTGGATTGTTCTCTCTTCCCAATTCCCAAAGGTTTGGATTGTTCTCTCTTCCCAAATCCCTGAGGTTTGGATTGTTCTCTCTTCCCAAATCCCAAAGGTTTGGTTCATTCCCTGCTCCCCAATCCTGAAGATTTAATCCATTCCCTGATCCCAAATCCCAAAAGTTTGGTTGGCTTCCTGGTCCCAAATCCCCAAGGTTTGATTCTTTCCCTTCTCCCAAATCCCGAAGGTTTGGATTGTTCCCAAATCCCAAAGTTTTGGGTTGCTTCCTACTCACAAATCCCAAGGGTTTGGATCATTCCCCGATCCCAAATCCCAAAGCTTTTGTTCATTCCCTGCTCCCCAATCCCAAAGTTTTGGTTTGTTCCCTGCTCACAAATCCCAAGGGTTTGGATCATTCCCCGATCCCAAATCCTGAAGGTTTGCTCCTTTCCTTTCATCGGGATGTCCTGGATTTTCATGGAAAAGTTGGAAAAGCTGCGACAATTTCCAGGGACAAGGCTTGGGAATGCTTGTGGTGCATCCCAAATAAACTCCATGACTTCCCCCATGGATCTTTCCAGGTGTATCCAGGGATGAACAACCAGAGGTCCCCGTGGATCCTGTGGGAGTGGGGTTTTCCATGGAATCCATGGATCCAGGGATGGGAACTGGGAGACCTCTGGGATCCCACAGGGACAGCAGCAGAGACTCCAGAAATTCTGGGAATCCCTGGAATTCTGGGGGCCCTCCCTGTTTCCAGGGAGCAGGACAAGTTCATTCCAGGACAATTTTCACAGCTCCAGCAGAATTCCTGGCGCATCCCCGGCATCTGGGCGCCCCCGGAGCCACCTCAGCATTCCCGTCATTTCTGCTTCCCGGCTTTTTCCCAGTCCTGCTTCCTCAGCTCCTTCCCTTCCGCTCTGTTTTCCCTGGATTTGCTCCCGGGAAGAGTCAGCAAAGCCGGGCCCGGGGAGCGGAAGAAAAGCTGAGCTGGCTCCGGGGGATCCGCGGGGATTCCGGGGGAGCTGGGCTGGGGAAAAGCTCTGGAAAAGGGCTGGGAAAAGGCTGGAAAAGGGCTGGGAAAGGGGCTGGAAAAGGGGCTGGAAAA
The DNA here is from genome assembly GCA_013397395.1 of Sinosuthora webbiana. NCBI lineage: Eukaryota > Metazoa > Chordata > Aves > Passeriformes > Sylviidae > Sinosuthora > Sinosuthora webbiana. The sequence goes on along the minus strand of VXBN01003558.1, from coordinate 34,086 downwards.
GGGCTGGAAAAGGGGCTGGAAAAGGGCCTGGAAAGGGGCAGGAAAGGGGGCGGAAAGGGGCTGGAAAGGGGCTGGAAATGGGGCTGGAAAAAGCTCTGGAAAAGGGGCTGGGAAAGTGCTGGAAAAGGGCAGGTAAAGTGCTGGAAAAGGGCCAGAAAAGGGGCTGGAAAAGGACTGGAAAGGGGGCTGGAAACGGGCCAGAAAAGGGCTGGAAAAGTTCAGGAAAAGAACTGGAAAAGGGGCTGGAAAAGGGCGGGAAAAGCTCTGGAAAAGGGCGGGGAAAGGTCAGGGATTCCCAGGCCCTGCCAAATCCCCCTCATCCCACTCCTGGAGCAGGAGCCATCCCTGGGATCGTTATCCCTGATCCCAAATCCGGCTGGAACGGGATAGAATGGGATGAGGTGTTCCCAAAGGATCACGGAATACCCTGGAAAGGGACCCCAGGGATCAAATCCAGCTCCAGGCCCTGCTCAGACATCCCCAAATCCCGCATTTCTGAGTGCTCCTGGGGCTCCGGCAGCCTCGGGAATGTTCCCATTCCGTGGGGAGCCAGGACGATCCCGAACCCTCCGGAAGCAGAAACTTTTCCCCAAAATCCAACCCAAATCTCCTGGTTACACCAGAATCCAGGGAATTCTGGGAATTTCCATCCCCATCCTCCAGGAATTCTGCTGGAACCCTCCCAGCACATTCCCAGCACAGTGCAAGGACCGGGAACGGCCCAATCCAGAGAAATTCCCACATTTCCTGCGCCGGGATGTGACTCCCAGGCTTTTGTTTCCTTAAAAACCTTCCAGAGGAGCCGGAAATCCCAGTCCTGGAGAAATTCCATAAAAATCCACCAAGGCCCAGGTGTTTTAAATGAATTCCAGGTTTTTTACACACTGGGAATTTTGGAGCTGGAGAACGGGGATGGAATTCTGGGATTTTCCTTTCCTGGGGGATCCAGATTTTCCAAACCGGCTGGAAAAGAAAACCGGCTGATAAAGAATCCCAGGGATTTCCTGCAGATCATCGGCACCCTAAATCCGGAATCTGGGATTGGCTCGATCCCGGTTTTGGGGATTTCAATGGAGGATTTTCCCTAAAACAGGAAAAACCCGGGAAGGAGGAAAGGAGGAAAAAAAAAAAAAATCCAGGAGCGCAAGAATCCGCAGGAATTTTCAAATCCAGGGATTTTCAATGGAAGTTGAGCCTCAAACGGAGCCTCCAAATTCCCAAAATTCCCTTTTCCAGAGCTTTTTTCCCGGGGCGTTGCTGCCATCTAGCGGCTCCTAGTTGAAAAACATGGAAAAACCGGGATTTATTCCCGATTTTCCCGCATCATTCCCAACTTTCGGCATCGCCATTCCTTTGGCTTTTCCNTTTTTTTTTTTCCCCGGTTTTTTTTTTTTTTTTTTTTTTTTTTTTTTTTTTTTTTTTTTTTTTTTTTTCTTTATTTGTAGTTTGGATCGTCCCGGAATTTTGATTCCTAGATTATATCCAGGGTTTTTCCAAGATTTATCCCTGGAAAAAATCCCGGCAAAGGCTCGGATGCTTCCCAGGAAAAACTTGGAAGCCACAAAACATCGTTGGGGCTCAGCTCTGGAGTAAAATCCCCCCCAAAAATCGCAGGAATTTGGGAATTCCCGGCTCCTCATCCCAGCAAATCCCTCATTCCCACACGGACGTGGAGCAGGATCCTCATTCCTCCCGTTTCCCGACGCATTTCCATGGGAAAAAGCTGAAAATTCCATAATTTGGGGCGTTTATCCCAATTTCTGCTCCGTCTCCATCTCAGCTGCCCCAAAGCGCTTTGGGAATAAGGGAACATCCAAGGAAAAGCGGGAATTTTCCTCCCCCCTCCTCTCTGGGATGCGCCCGGACGCTGTTTTCCCAAAATATTTTCATTCCCAGGCATCCTGGATTCCTTTAATTCCCGGGGGGAAAGTCAGGTATGGAAAAAATTCCATGATTTTTAAATCAAGTGGAAATCGAGGGATGGGAATTCCGAGGGAAAAGGGAGCTCAGGGAATGAATAAGGGGCAGCCAAAGAAATGGGAATTCAAGGGAATCCCTGGAATTTTTAAGGAAAAATGGGATTTATTCCTGATTTTCCCAGATTTTCCTGGACGTTTTCCATTGATCTTCCCCCGGATCCATCCTGGCTCATCCCGCTGGGAGCGGCTCCAGGGAATGTCAAAATTCCAGGGGGAGGGAAAAGCTGGAATTCCAGCAGCCTTTGGAAAAATCACCTCCGCAAGAAGAAAATCGGGATTCCTGAATTTCCCTGGAGAAAACTGGAATTTTTGGGATTTTTCCCGCCTGGGCCGAGTTTTCCTCCAAGGGAACGGCACAGGCCTGGGTTCATCCCAAATTCCCGCAGGACAGGGAGAGGAAAGCAAGAGGGGAAAGTGGGAATTCCGGAGGGGAAAGTGGGAATTCCAGCAGCCTTTGGAAAAATTCCAAGGGAAATCTGGGATCAAGGCAATTTTTACAGCCCAAAGGAATCTTTTCCCGTGGGATCATTTCTCGCATTCCTCCTCATCCCGTGGGGTTCCCTTGGGATCCGTATCCAGCTCTGACCCCCTGGAAAATCCCGGAGCGTGAGGGATTCCCAAATTCCTGCCCCCAGGCATTTCCCAGGATTCCAGGGGGAGGACAATCCCTAAAAATCCCGGGAACATCCATCCTTAAGCCCTTCCCACCTCTCAATTCCAATGGAACGGTCGCAGTTCCAGAGGAAATGATCCCAATTCTAATGGAAATTATCCGAATTCCAATGGAATGATCCCAATTTAGCTCAGATTCCCAGTTTTCCCAGCCCTGAACTTCCCAGCTCCTGGCCTGGATATTCATCTGGGATATTCCTCAGCACAATCCTGGAATTATCTGGGCTGGAAGGGCTTTAAATCCCATCCCATTCCCCCTCGTTCCATGGGGGAATTCCAGGAAAAGATATTCTCTATAAATCCCAGGAACATCCATCCCCCAGCCCTTCCCACCCTTCAATTCCAATGGAAATGATCCCAATTCCAATGGAAATCATTCCAATTCCAAAGAAATGATCCAAATTCCAGCAGAAATTACCCCCATTCCAGCGGAAATTACCCTCATTCCAATGGAAATTATCCCAATTCCAACAGGAGTTTTCCCAATTCCAATGGAAATTAACCCAATTCCAATGGAATGATCCCAATTTAGCTCAGATTCCCAGTTTTCCCAGCCCTGAACTTCCCGGCTCCTGGCCTGGATGCTCATCCGGGATATTCCTCACCAGAATCTCGGAATTATTTGGCTGGAAGGGCTTTGAATCCCATCCCATTCCCCGTTTTTCCACGCCGAGCAGGGATCGGGATTGAGTTGGGATCCCCCTGGAATGGGATTTCCCTTCTCCCTCCCCCTCCCCTTTTCCAGCTCCTGCTCCACCTCCTGGGGTTTCCCACCGGGAATGGGGATTCCGGGATAAATCCTTCCCGCCGTTCCCATTTCACGGAACATCCCGGGACACATCCTGGGCTCTCCAGGGATTTCTGGCTGCAAGGAATGAACAGAATTCCCAAAATCCATCCCGATCCCGGCCCCAGCCTCCTCTGGGAATGGCACAATTCCCTTTCCTTTCTTCCCCCTCCCTTACCCTGCCGAGGGTTTTTAAATCCTTTAAGATTTTCCTTTTTGTTTCCTTTATTTCCTTTTTGTTTTTTATGTCCTTTTAATTTCTTTTCATTTCCTTTTAATTTATTTTAATTTCCTTTTAAAATTATTTTTCCTTTTCCTTTCAATTTCTTTTTTATTTCCCATTTTAATTTCCTTTTTCCTTTCCTTCTAATTTCCCTTTAATTTACTTTTTATTTCCTTTTTTATGTCCTTTGTTATTTTCTTTTTTATTTCCTTCAGTTGATTTATGTATTTCCTGTTTCTTTCCTTTTTCCTTTCCTTCTAATTTCCCTTTAATTTACTTTTTATTTCCTTTTTTATGTCCTTTGTTATTTTCTTTTTTATTTCCTTCAGTTGATTTATGTATTTCCTGTTTCTTTCCTTTTTCCTTTCCTTCTAATTTCCCTTTAATTTACTTTTTATTTCCTTTTTTATGTCCTTTGTTATTTTCTTTTTTATTTCCTTCAGTTGATTTATGTATTTCCTGCTTTTCATTCCCTTTTAAATCCCTTCTTATTTTCTTTATTTAATTACTTTTTCTTTTCATGTCCCATTTCATTTCCTTTTTATTTCCCTTTTTATTCCTTCTTTATTTCCTTTTCTTTTTCTCTCCATTTTCCTTTTCCTTTCCTTTTTCATTTACTTTTTTCCTTTTTATTCTCTTTTAAATTCCTTTTTATTTTCTTTATTTAATTACTTTTTCTTTTCATGTCCCATTTCATTTCCTTTTTATTTCCCTCTTAATTTCCCATTTTAGCCCCCCCGCTCTCCCAGAAATTCTCATCCCGAAGTTTTTCCCTGGTTTAACCCCTCCCATCCCACCCTAGCACCGCACCCTCCTCATCCCAGAAAATTCCAACATCCCCTGGTTTAATTAAGGATTTTGTGCATCTCATTAAGAGCCTGACTCTGAATAAACTCCCGGATTTCCAGGAGTCTTTCCCGGCTTTCCTGTGGGATCGGAGCTCTGGGTGGGGACTCTCCACCATTCCCGGTTTTCCATCCAAGCAGGAGCTCCAGGGGATCCCGGCTGGGCTGAGAAATTCCTTGGAGATGTTTTTCCAGCTGGGAGCAGCTCCTAAATCCAGCTCCAGAGGGGTCCAGCGGGCCAGAACCTTCCCGGGGCTTTGATGATTCCAGAGCTTTGGGAGCGGTGGAGATTTGGGATCACCTGGAATGGAGAGATCGTCCTGGAGTTGTCCAAATATGGATCCAGCCCCACATTCCAGTGCAGGCAGGGGTTTGGGATCACCTGGAACGAAGGGATGGGATGGTCCCAGTGTCCTCCAATGATGGATCCAGCCCCACATCCTGGTACAGGCAGAGATTTGGGAACACCTGGGATGAACACATGGGATGGTCCAGGATGAAGGCACAGGATTGTCCTGCTGTCCTCCAAAGATGGATCCAGCACCAGATCCCTGTTCAGGCAGGGATTTGGGACCACCTGGAATGAAGGGGCTGTCCTGGTGTCCCCCAGATCCAGCCCCACATCCCGGGGCAGATTCCCACAGACTCCTGGATCTCCGACATTTTCCCCAAATCCTCTCCATGGCTCTTTGGTGGGAATTGGGGATAAAACCCTGGGAAGGCCAAGGGAGCTCATCCTGGAATTCCTCCCAGTCCCGGCCCTGTGGATGTTGGGTCCTTCCCAGTCCCAGGACAATTCCTCCAGCAGGTCCTTCCCAATCCCGGCTCCCCCATGCTCCAGGTTCCTTGGAGTCTGCTGGATGCTCAGGTCCCACTTGGAGCTCCCTAGAATTCCTCATCCTGGACATCCAGATGTCCAGGATTTTTTATCCCCACCAGGGGCAGGAGGAGCTGGGGTCGCATCCAGGTCCCCAAATGAGGCCGTTGGAAGGGCTCAGGATTCCATGGAATTCTCCCCATCTGACCCAGGGCTCCGGGAAGGAGGATCCGAGGTTCCAGTGTGGCTCATTCCATCCAGAATTCCAAGTCTCCAGGGCCACTGGAACCTCCTCAGGGGAGTTTGGGAGGTGTCACTTTAATAGAAAGTAGCTTTTTATAGAAAATATAATTTATGGAGAAAAATATTTTCTAGAGAAAACATCATTTAGTATAAAATCATCCATCCAACCATGCATCCATGGATCCCGCATCCGTTATCCTCGGGAGGGATGGAGAGATGGATGGATGGAGGGATGGATGGAGGGATGGATGGATGGATGGATGGATGGATGGATGGATGGATGGATGATGGATGGATGCAGGGATGGATGGAGGGATGGATCACCGGGAAAAGCAGGGAATCTTTTCCCGAACCTTCCCGGCCGGATCCACACGGTGGCAGCAGGGACCCGCCGATGAGGCGCCGGGAGCGGCCGCGCTGTTTGTCCCAAAAAACCCCAGGGATAAGGGACTGTGGAACCGTTCTCGGGAAGGGGCTCTGAGATCCCCGGAGAGATCCCGAGGGAATTCCAGAGTTCACAGGGAGGGAGGGAAACGTCCCTGAGCCGTGTCCTGGCTGTGTCCTGACCCTATCCTGGCCCTGTCCTGGCCGTGTCCCGGCCGTGTCCTGACTGTGTCCAAGCACATCATTCCCAGGCCACACTGACCCCTCTGGAGCTGGGGGTTCCTGCAGGAACTCTGGGAATTCCCCCCTCAGGTGGCACTGCGGGACAGGGAAATGGATCCCGGAATCCCGGAATGGTTCAGGTTGGGTTGGAGGGACCTTCCAGCCCATCCCAATCCATGTCCGGACACCTCCCGTGATCCCAGGGGCCTCCAGCCCAGCCTGGGACATTCCAGGGACCCAGGGGCAGCCGCGGCTTTCCTGGGAAGCTGTGCCAGGGCCTCGCCTCCGTCCCAGGGAGGAATATTTTCCCAAATTCCACCCAAATTTCCTCTCTGTCAGTCTGAGTCATTTCTGCTTGTCCTGGGACTCCACTTCCCGAGGAAAATCCCCTCTCCAGGTTCCCTGGAATCCCTTCAGACACTGGAAGTTGCTCCAAGGTCTCCACATCTCTCCC
>VXBN01003556.1:115182-145400 GCA_013397395.1 Sinosuthora webbiana | reverse complement strand
GATGGCTCCAGGGCTGGGAGTGTGATCAATTAATCTCTAGGTATTCATAATTAAATCATGGTGCACGCCAGGCACTGGTCATCCTCAGGAGCAGAGGTGATGTTGTACCCTTGTCCTGGATCAGTGTAACTCAATCAGGTATCTAGATTTATATAACGGTTCTTTCTCCTCAGGAAAAGGTTTAATCCCTTTGTCATTGCAGAGTTTTCAGCTTTTATCATTTCCAAGTGTTGGCTGTGTTTGCAGAGGGGTAAAAAAGCGTTGCAAAAGGAAATAAATACCAAAAAATGTAATGCTTTATGCATAATAAAAGTGCATTTAAGCTCTAACATGTCATATAATCGTTCAGCCATGTCACAGACTGATGAATTCCTGAGCGCAGGCACTTCAAAGGGGAGTATCGATGTGAAATCTGGGATGAAGATCCCAAAGCAGGAGCCAGCTCATTGGTTTAATGGCTCTTTCTGTCTCTCTGTGCTCGATGCTCCACCCTTGGGAGTTCAGGGCATCACAAACTTCCCCGAGCCCGGGCTGTGCTGCGGGAAGCTCCGTGTGGGTTTTCCAGCGCGATGTTTGTACCAGGAGGGAAAGGCTGCTCGTGTTCTTAAAATATTTACAGATTTCTGTGATTTTCTACAGGGGGAAAATTAACCTTGTTAGTGTCAGCTGAGGCGTGGTAGAGCTCTCCAGCAGTTGTTCTCACTCCCTTATTAGGGAGATCTTCATATCAGTCCCGGGTTTATGGATTGTAATGGAGCTGCTGTAGCAGCAGTAATTGGGGAAATTAGTTTGGACGGTGGCATTAATATTCATGCATCCCCGCAACAGCTCCCTGCTAATTAGTGCCTCTTCCTGCTCGATTATGGTGGCGGAATGGGCTGGGATAAATCCCTGGGGTTAACTGGTGCTCGGAGTGGTCACGGTGGGAGCTGAGGGACGCTGGAGCTGTGGCGTTCCCGGGGGGACAGGGACCGTCCCAGCCCCGTGAGGAGCCCCAAACGCCGGGGCTGGGGAGGTGTGCTGTGCTGTGGGCTGGCAGGATGCTGCAGGAGCAGGAGATCCTGCCGGGAATACTCCTCCACACTGGCCTAGATTTGGGAGAGGTGGTCGGGGAGTTTCCTCCATCTGTCATTTCCCTGGTCCTGCAGGGCACCGCTGGGATGATCCTGCCTGGTTTAAGGAGCTTTGCTGGGGTGGGGTTTTTTTCCCCCTTGATTGAGAGCTGTAAAATGAACGTGGTGAGGTTGGTGCCCCCAGTCTGGGGACAGCACAGGGGGGCAGCTGTCCCTCCCTCGGGGTGTTGCTGCTTTGTCCTGCTGGGCTGGGAGTGGACCTGTAGGTGCAGAGCTCTGGCACAGAGGGTGTGGGGACACGTCTGTAACCAGGCCTGGTGGCTCAGAGGGTCCCCCCCGGAGGTCAGTGTTTCACTGGCCCCTCACTGTGTCCCCTGGGCAGGGGCTGGGCTGTTCCCTGGTCACCTGCACATCCCTGAGGGCCGGGGCTGTGTCAGGGACACCTCCAGGAGGCTGCAGGGATGGAGAGGAACCTGTCCAGAGATCTGCACGGCTCTTGCTGTCTCATTAAACAAAAAACTTGTTGGGAGGGACGGTAAAAGAGCACATACAGATAATTCCCATAATACCCTGGGCTGTGTCTCTAATTTAGGAAACATGGAAGCAGGGTGCTTCCTTAGGGTGGAGCATTTGTCTCTCTGGGGCTGAGCTGTGCCAGGCACCTTTCTGGGGATGGAAATTTGCCATTTCCCCCGTGCCCTGGCCTGGGGCTGTGCCAGCCCGGCTCTCCCAGCGGGCAGGTGATGAGAAAAACGCAGCAGCACTGCAGTGCCTGCTCCCCGAGCCGGGCTGTCTGCACTAATTAATCCCGGCTCTCAATTACACCGAGCTCCTTCCTTCCTGCCCCCCTCCCTCCCTCCCGCCCCACCCGGCACACGCCGCCGGGCTGGGGAACCACCCCCCGGGATGTGTGAGCACCCACGGGTGCTGGGACCCCACAACAACACACACAATCCCTTTAACTCCCTTCCCACCCCCCTCCCGCCTCGTTTTTCTTCCCCTTTCCTTGGCCGGGAGGGAAGAAAGTGCTTCGCTCAGCCTCTTTCACAAACAAAGGAATAAATAAAATAAAGCCATAAGTGATTCCAGCGTTTCTCTTGAAAGCTCGGGAGGAAGAAACAATGAGCAAACGCTATTTGTTCTATTTTTAACGAGCTGAGAGCTCGGCGATGCCATGGTGATGGAATTGGTGTAAGCACCTGGATGGGGATAAATCTCCTGCCTGTCTGGGATAATGTGGATGGACCGGGACAGTGTGGAAGTGGAGAGGGTTTCTGTTTATCGAGTTTCCCTGTCAGCTTTCTGTTATTAAACGCCGTGATTCCCAAGCTGTCAGGACGGATGTTGAAATCTCCTGGCATTTCTGCCCGTGGAAGAGCCCGCAGGAAGACAAATCCCACGAGTGATGCGGCTCCAGTGCGTTCCCAAGTGCCCGGGGGGGCTGGCAGTGGGGCAGGGACCTGCCGGCTGTGCACCCCGGGGGCTGTGCCACCTGTGCCACCCTGGGGACATCCCGCCTGTGCCCACAGGTGTCACCGCTCCCCAGGGAGGACCTGAGGAGAGGGACTCGAACCATTCTGCAGCTGCAGGAGGACTGGTTGAGGGATGTTTGGGGGGCTGGTGAAGGGCTGGAGCCCTGGGCCATGGTTGGTGGCTGCTGGGGCTCCCCGGGCACGGGGCAGGGCTGCTGTCCCTGCACTGCCACTGTCGCTGTCCAGCAGGGACAGCGCTGCTGCTGTCCTCGGTGCTGGCAGCAGCGCTCGGGATGCTCGCGGAGCTCCGGCAGTTTGGGAGCAGGGGAACAGCGAGAGGCTGGAGTCACTCGGCTGCGACCACATAATGACTCTGTACGCAGATCAGACGGATTCGCGGGGGGGTTATCTAAACGAGGTTGCCATTTCACGAGGCTCATTTGCCGTCGGTTGCCCGTGACGCCGGAACGCGGCGTTTGGGAGACGCGTCCCTGTGCTGGGGGCTCCGGGGCTCGGCACAGCCCGGGCGGGGTGTGGGGTGGGCACAGCCCCGGCCCCGGCCCGCAGTGATTAGCGGCCACTGGGCACGTCCCGATGGGGAATGCACGGGGGGCTTTTGGAACAAATCACCGGAGGGGAGGGAGTTGAAGGGAGACGGAATGAAGGGGAAGGAAATCGAGCCCGAGTGCTGCTGGCGGCGGGGATCTGACAGACACTTGTGGGAGCCGGGGATGAGGGGGTGGCCTTGCCAAAGCCACCCCCAGGAAGCTCTGCTGTGCCTCGGGGGCGGAGCTGGAGGTGCAGAAGCACCTGGAGAAGTACCTGGGGTTTGGGTTGTCACTGGGGTGTGAGCACAGGGAAATGAGACAGCCCCGGCTCGCCTGGCAAAGCTCTCACGGGCGGGTGGAGTTCCTGCAGGTGCTGCTTTCATTCAGATCCACAACGTATTTCCAGGTGGAAAATTCCCTCCCCCTTGTCCCTGTCCTGTCCTGTCCCGGGTTTGAGGAACGGGGCTGGAAGGGTCAGGCTGTTCGGGCAGGGAGCTCCAGGCTGCTCAGGCAGGGTGGGGGAGCTTGGCTGATTCCTGATGAGCTGGGATGGCCCTGCTGGTCAGGATCTAACCAGGGACATCCCATCCCATCCCTGCATCCCATCGCTGCATCCCATCCCTGCATCCCAGGAGCTCCAATGGGGGACATCCCATCCCATCCCTGCATCCCAACAGCTCCAGTGGGGGACATCCCATCCCATCACCTTATCCCAGCCTGCTCCAATGGGGGACATCCCATCCCATCCCATCCCATCCCATCCCATCCCGTCCCCTCATCCCATCCCACGCCCCTTCCGGTGCCGTTTCATTTTTCGGGGAGAGCCGATGAGGATCTGTTACAGGCAGTTGTTCAGAACGATCTGGCACCCGCCATTCCGCAGAAACTTCCTTTCAGAAATCGCTATTCAGTGAGAAGTGCAAAAAAGAAATAAAAAAAAAAAAAAAAAAAAAGACAAAAAAGCCAGGCGGTGATTTAGGGTCTGAACTGCGCATGCATAAACATGAGGTGATCTCCGGAGCCGCGGTGCTCATTCTGCTGTGATAAATACAGATGCAGGAGTGTTTGCAGAGCCATTCATCGCCCTGTTAATTCTGTGCATCAGCTCCTCCAGCTGTGGCTGTTGTGGAGCCCCATTGAGGCCCGTGGCAGTGTGCACCAGCTGAGGATGTGACGCTCCACGCACGGTTTTCTGCCGTGAAAGGAGAACACACACGAGCTCGCGTCGTCCCTTCTCGCCTGCAGCTGCTGCTGGGCTCCGCCGCTTCCTGTGCCTCCCGAAGGTGAACGGGCTGTTCAGCACCTCGCAGGATCAATCCCTCAGGAATTCTGAGCACTCAGCAGCCTTTTCACAGAGCAGGGACCTTGAAATACCATGTGCTCTCCAGAGATGGGCCCTGTGCCTTTCATCTGGGCTCTCCAGGGTCACAGGGATCACTTCCATCTTCCCAGAGCTCCCCTGGCCTGGGCATGGATCAGCTGGGGAACCTTTCCTGGAGCTGCCAGGGAAATCCTCAGCACTGGGAGCCAGGAATGGGAAGGAAGGTCAGGGAAATCCTCAGCACTGGGAGCCAGGCATGGGGAGGGAGGTCAGGGAAATCCTCAGCACTGGGAGCCAGGAATGAGAAGGAAGGTCAGGGAAATCCTCAGCACTGGGAGCCAAGCACGGGAAGGAAGGTCAGGGAAATCCTCAGCACTGGGAGCCAAGCACGAGAAGGAAGGTCAGGGAAATCCTTGGCCCTCAGAGCAGGCACAGGGATGAAGGTCAGGGAAATGCAGGGCTGCCCGTGATGTTGAGTTTGATGTCTCAGAGCCTGAAGCCAGCTTTGCAGGCTCTGCCCCTCCAGTGGACAGAGCCCAGCTCCTCAGGCTGCTGGAGAACAAAGCTGGTCCAGATCTAGGTGGGAGGCTCCTCCAGGCACCATTCACTTCTCCAGAGTGCCAGGGTTTCTTTATTCTGCTAAAGGAATTGCAGGGAGAAACCATCAGGTTTGGTTTGAAGGTGTTTCAGAATCCGAGTGCACTTTATTCATTCTGTATTTTGTGCTGTTTCTGTTTGAAGCTGTAAATGAGGCCAGCTCTGTGCACCATGACAGCTCCAACAGGTCAGGGCTTCTCTGATAGTTGTGCTCTCAGGAGAGAAAACAAACCAGGCCCAGATGTTTTCTCTGATGAACAGTTATTGACTATCCCATTTATTGAAACGCTGGCAGCAATTTGCCCCAGATTTGACCCATGGAACTTCCAAAGGATGCTTGGTGGAGAGTTGGGAACCTTTTTTAATGACTGAAACTGGAGTTAATGATGAAATAACGTTGCAGAGCTAAGAGCAAGGCAGGTGTTGATGGGAAAGGTTGGTCTGGTCAGTGGAAGTGGCTGCTGGGGTGGTTTAGGATCAGTTTTATCAGGGACACAGGTTGTGGGCTGTTGATGAAATCACCACTGGACACTGAATTTTATCTTTTAAGGAAGACCCTGATGAGCTTTCCCTGCAGGTTTCCTGTTCCTCAGCATTCCTGGGGCTTCTCTGCTGGCTCCGGGCTGGCTCCAGGCAGGGCAAGGAACTGCTCTGGTGTGGTTTCCATCAGGGTGCTGAAAGACTGAGCTGTTAGAGACCTTCAAAAAAAATAAAAATATTTCTCTATCTGGCTGTTCCTGCATGAGTCTAATAACATGGCCCTTAGAAAGTAATTTGGATTAATTAGAATGTCCGGGCACTTTTGCGATAAAGACATGCAGAGTAATTATCCAGTGTCCAGAATAATCTATTGAGCTTGTGAAGTTTAAGTCTGAAAATTATTCTCCCCTAAGTATTCGTCTTTCTGACCGTATTTCTGTTATTAAATTTGTTTTCCCGCAAAGTTAGATAAGAAGAAATGTAATTATTTGGCTGGCAGGCTCGATGTTGAGGTGGGGAAAACCGGCGAAGGTAAAAGTGTGATTGCCTTGTGTTTTTGTCCTGTAATAATGCCGAAATGTTTAGATATCTGTAGAATTACAGGGCGACGATGCACTCTGTAAAAGGCCAGAGATGAAATATAAGGGAATAAAAAGTATAGATATTCACTGGGACTTCATTACAGCCTATAACTCTTGGAGGTGTAGTGGGAGAAATGTCAAATGCAGATTTCTCCCGTAATTACGATCCATTCTCGCTCACACGTCTCCTCGCCGCGTTTTCCTCGCTCTCCCTCACTCCCAGAGTCTGTGTCCTGAAGGACCTTGCTCTGTTTCTGATGCTCAGAGGACACAACAGGCCTTTTTACTTGTGATAATGTTTATTTTGGATTAAAGGAAACACGAAATCAAAGGCAGGCTAAATATAATCCCTCGGTGTCCCTGGTGAAAGCATCCCCATGCCCGGGTCAGCCCAGCCTCCCTCAGCTCCGAGGGAACAGCAAATGGGATTCAGAGGAGGAAATGTTTGACCTTGCAGATGATGGAACAATTTGTCCTCCCTGAGCCCCTCCTGCTGCTGCTCCCTCGGTGCAGGGGAGACCTGGAGGAGTCCAGGGCAGGGAACGGAGCTGGGAAGGGGCTGGAGAATTGTGGAAACTGAAAAAGCTGAGGACTTTCAGAGCATTGCAGTGAGCTTACAGAGGTTTGGAACAGAGGTGAATTTCAGGCCTTGAAATATTCAGAGTATAGAAAGTTTCTGAGCTGCAAAAAAATAGGTGGGAAATGAAATGACAGAGAATTCTCAAATCCTCAGAGAGAGAGAGATCAGGGTTTGTCACCTGCAGCTCCCTGAGCACGGCTCACCTGAGCTCCAGGTGTGGGGACACCTCGGGGGAAGGAGGAGCTGGACCCTGCTGGGGCTGGTGGGTGTGAGTGGCCAGGGAGGCCACACAGCACCTCACACACATCCTTCATCATTCTCCTCTTTCCCCTTGCCTCCAGCTCTCCATGAAGTGCCAATCCAAACCAAGGCAGCTGGAGCTCAAGCAGAACCCTTCAGTCAGCCACAGCCTGTGAGCACATTAAAAACCCAGGGGTTTTTATGATTTGACACATTTTTAAATTCAGAAATGCTCCCAGTATTGCACGGAGGGAAATGAGCTCCAGAAACCCTGTTTAAAACATCATTTACTGCTCGAAATGGTGCTGGTGCCCTTGGGCTGTTAGAGGATCCAGGGGGGAGCTGGAGGAGATCACACTGTCCGAGCCTCTCCCTCCACAGGAGAGCACTCAGGGACATTTTCATGGGAACACACTCCTGCTTTTGCAGGATCTGGTCAGTGGCAGTCGTTCACAGGAGCTTGGGTTTGCTCACTGTGGTGTTGAGCTGCCCGCCCAAAGTTTAACTGTACGCTGAAATTAGAAATAACCACTTGATGCAGCTAAATCTGCCCTGCCAGGGTTTGGATTGTCACTGTGTCAGGGCACGGAGGCCAGAGCCTTTATCCTCCTTGGCTCTCAGGCTCTTGGCTACACTGAAAATTTCGGAATAAATATTCAAACCACAGCCTTATTTTCCACAACATGAGCACGGATGGTCTCTAGAAATGCAATGATGAGACGTGCCCAGATCCAGGCTCGGCAGCTCTCATTTAGCCCAGCCAGTGAGCTCAGGGACGATTGTTTCCCCTTGTACCACGCTGCCATTCCTTTCCCCATGGCTGGGTTTGTGTGCCTGTGTCTGTGGATTACTTTCACAAAACTCTGTTCTGCCACCAAGAACATCCTCTGTCTCAGCCCGGCTGCTGAATAAGTCGTTGCTGGTGTTGTCTTCATCGGGCTACTTTCAAAATCAATGAGATTTATACTTGCAGATTAAAAACCTTTTAAAATATGCACAGACAATATAAGGTTCAATTATCTGTTTGGGATGAATGGAGCAATGTGTACACATAAATAAAACATAAAAGCTGCTTCACTCTGTTTATATTCCGCCGCTGATTTATTTTCAAAAGAGTTGGAATTGGTGAGTATTTGGATTGTGGGAGCTCCAATCACTGCGGGGATGTTTGTGCTGCGTGTGCTCAGTGTCCATTCATCTCCCTGCTCACACAGGCTGGCTTCTCAGCTTTTGGGGATGCAGGCAGGGCTGTGGGAATGGTGCATGCGAATGGAGAGGAAAACAAATCCCCCAGTGCTGCCAGTCCCACCAGTGAGGGTGTGCAGCCTGAGGCTCTGCTCTGCTCTTGGTTTGGTGACAGGAACCCTTCTGAGAACGCCCTGACTGGAGTAAATCTGAACAGCAGAGGAATGGGAATGTGTTTTGGTGTCTAGAAGACCATGCAGGGTGTGTTCAGGCCATGGGAGAGGCAGGAAGCCCTTCCTGTCCCTCCATGGTGATAGAACAGGCATGGAATCCCAGATGGTTTGGGGTGGAAGGGACCTTAAATCCCACCCAGTGCCACCCCTGCCATGGCAGGGACACCTCCCACTGTCCCCAATGTCCAGCCTGGCCTTGGGCACTGCCAGGGATCCAGGGGCAGCCACAGCTGCTCTGGGCACCCTGTGCCAGGGCCTGCCCACCCTGCCAGGGAAGGATCCATCCCAAAATCCCATCTGAATCCACCCTCCTCCAGCTTAAAGCCATTCCCCTGGTCCTGTCAAGGGCACGGGGATGGAGGGAGCACCACAAGGACAAGACTTTCCACGTGTGACAGAAAATCCTGATATCAGCCCTTCCCAAAGGGGATCCCAACGTCCCTCCCATTCCCAGTCCCTCGGGGTGCTGGACAACCATCGGTCTCGCCCTCAGCAGTGGGCTGCACACGCAGCTGCAGCTTTGCATTTTTGGCTCAAGTTTTTTTGTTTTCTGTGGCGTTTCGTGGCCAGGGCTTGGTTTGTTCCCTTCTGAATGCCATTGTCTGTTCTGTGTGTTCTGTCTGTTCTGTGTGTTCTGTCTGTTCTGTGTGTTCTGTCTGCTCCTCGTGCTCCCCCAGGCTGGGGCGGGAGCCCGCAGGCCCTGAGGCAGCCCCAGCACAAGGTCAGAGCACACTGAGCTCTCTCTTTGGAGCTCCTCCACTCCCTCCTTCACACGGTGTCCCTGTGCTTCTGTCGGGCCTTGTGGTGTGCGGTGGGATCAGTGACAGCAGCTCCCTGTGCATTATCTGTGGGCTGGGTCTGAGTCCCAGCTGGAGGCTGAGCTGCACAGGCAGCAGCACCTGATCCCAAACTGGCCGCAGCCCCTGACTCCAAACTGGCTGCAGCCCCTGACCCCAAACTGGCTGCAGCCCCTGACCCCAAACTGGCTGCAGCACCTGACCCCAAAGCTGGCCCCATGAAGGGGCTGCGGGTCCCGGTGTTCCCATCCCCTCACACGAGTTCAGCTCAGAACTGGCCTCAACCACTGGCTCCTGGTGGCCAGGATCCTTTGAAGCTTTGTTAGGGCTCCAAATGTCCTCCAGCCAGGCCCCGGCTGCTGGTTCGGTGTCGCTGCAGCTCCCGGGCTCGGGGCTGGGTTAACACACGAAGAGCTGAGCGCTCACATCGCCGGGGATGGGCCACCAGTGCTGGTGCCGGAGCTGCGGGATCCTGGGAGGAATATTCCTGGTGCTGGATCCTGGGAGGAATATTCCTGGTGCTGGATCCTGGGAGGAATATTCCTGGTGTCGGAGCCGCTGGATCCTGGGAGGAATATTCCTGGTGCTGGAGCTGCGGGATCCTGGGAGGAATATTCCTGGTGCTGGAGCTGCTGGATCCTGGGAGGAATATTCCTGGTGCTGGAGCTGCTGGATCCTGGGAGGAATATTCCGCTCAGTGCCGTGCAATCCGACGGCGCATCCCCAGGACCCATGGCCCAGCAAAGCTTTATTGCCGCGCCGCGTTACGGGCAGGCCAGCTCAGATCCTCAGCAAGCTGTGAATTTCACTTCAAACTATCAGATGGGGAAGTGTCACACTCGTACCTGTGCCCTCGGGATCAATAATCCCGCTGGCGCAGGAGATGAATGTCCCTCCCTGGGGCTGGGACATCTCTGCTCCTGCTTTTGGTGTTTGTTGTGGTGTTGGTTGTGGCAGCCGGGGGAAATTGCGGCTCCTGTGCCCCAGGGAGGGTGGCCCCAGGGTCTGTGCCTTGTCCTGCCTGCTCGGGCTGAGCGAGGGCACCTCTGCCCCGCCAGGGCCCTCCAGGAAGGGTGGTGGGAGATCAAGGGCTTTAGAAAGAGTAATTAACAGTTAAAAATTAGATTTTTTTGCCCCGATGCCACTGAATCGCAACTGCAGAGGAAGCGAGGGAAATTAAAACGGGAGCAATAAAAATACCAGTTAATTTTACTTCTGAGAAGGGCTCACTCAGGATCTTGGTGATTGCGTAAACACAGCTTCGTTCACAAAGAGGGATTTGCACACACAAACTAGGCAAGCGTGTATCTGAAACTCTTTTTTTTTCCCAGTGTCAGTAGAAATTCCAATGGTGCTTTCTGGACGTGTCTTTAAGCAGGGTGAGTCCCGGGGCCCGGGAATTTGCTGGAGCGATCAGCAGGTGAGGGCTGGGCGGGCAGGCAGAGGCAGTGCCTGCGCACACAGGAGTCATTTCTGCAGTGCTGTGGCAGGAATGGTGAGCAGCACGCTGCCCTCGGTGCTCACAGAACGGATTTCCATCTCCTAAAGCCCAGGCCATGTCCCTCCCTGGGGCTGGGACAAGCACTGCTGGGGAGTTTTCTGGAGAGCAGCTGAGTTCCCCCCGAGCCCTGGGAGCGTGGGCAGAGGGCTCGGAGCCTGCTCTGCCCCCTCCAGGGGCTTTATTTCTGTCCCAGCCGTGCCCTGGGAGCTCTGCTGCCTGCTCCACACCTTTCAGAGGGTTATTTTTAAATATCAGGAACGTTTTGAATTGGTTCAAAGGCCCGGCTCAAAGGAGCTGAACTGTATAGAGAAGGTTTTTTTGTCAGTGGCAAAGAATCACAGAACTCCAGGATGGTTTGAGGTGAGAGGGACCTTAAATCCCCTCCAGTGCCACCCCTGCCATGGCAGGGACACGTCCCACTGTCCCAGGCTGCTCCAGACCCCATCCAACCTGGCCTTGGGCATTCCAGGGGTGGAAAGTAAAGCCTTTAATTAATAACTCATCCCTAGGAAAGGATAAACGGCTGAGCCCTAATCCCCAGTGTGTGAACTTGCTGAGAAACGGGTGATGTCCCTGTTTATCCAAGGACAGTCTTAGCTCCAGCTTGAGAGGGGGGTAAGATGTTGATTTTTGCGCTGTGCCTAATTTTCATTTCAATTTTGGGTCCCGGTTTCAAGTCAGGTCCTGCAAGTGCAAGGTTCTTTTGGCACTTCAAAGCTAAGAAATGACCCCCTGTTTCTCTATAAAAAACCAACCTCTGCCATGAGCTCATCACTGTCACGGGCAGACCTTGGTCCAGGCACGGGTCATCAAGATGAAATACAGGAAATTTCATTTTTATGGACACATCTCATTTTCCTGGCTGTTTATGGACTGCTTTTCCTGCTTTCTGAGCTGATGAAGTGCTCCCATGAGCCATGTGGACACTGCTAATTGCTGTAATTATTGTCCCTTAATTGCCACGATTATTTTTTCAGGAGTACTTTCTCACTCCAGCAAAGGAAGCAGGAAAGACCTTGCAGACGTGGAGAAGACTCCCAGCTTGCCAAAATCACCCAGGATGTCTTCCCACCTCAGTGCCACGAGTCGTGCTGGGGATGAGGATTGATTTGTGCGCCTGGAAACGGGCTCTTCTCGGGTTGGAAATTAATTAAAAAGAAATGTGTTTGGTTGGAGAGGCAGTTTGTTTGAGAAACCCAAAGGGGCTTTGTGGAAGTGTTTGTTTCAGTGATGGGTTCCATCCATAATCATAATAATGGTGAAGAGGAGTTTTAAAGTTTAAAGGGAATTTTAAAAGGTGTTGCTGAGCAGCACCATTGGCTGCTTAAATCCCAATGCTGCCCCAGGAGTGGGAGAGGGAGCTCACCCAGCCTGGGAGCATTGGTGGGAAGAGCCAGTGGAGACAGAAACAAAATTCAGGTCACACGAATCATTTCTGGATTTATTTTCTTAGTGTTGCTCAGAAATATTTGCTGTTGCTCCTGAAACAGACTCAGTTTTCAAGTGAACACTTTTCCGAATTGTCCTTCCTCATTTTCTCACTGGCAACGTTTGGTTCTTGGCTGTGAAAACCCCCTCGGAGTGCACAGGGAGGAGGACGAGTGCTTTGTCCTCAAACGTCACAGGGAGGGACCAGCACCCAAAGGAGGGACCAGCACCCAAGTGCTTTAGCAGGGTTTGTGCTCAGCATTACCAATGATGATTTTGCTGCTATTCCCTGCAGGAAAACTCGCAGTAATATTTGTTTTCCCACCTGTCTGCACCTTCCAGGGCAGGGGCTGCTGGATGGGAGAGCCCTGCAAGCGCTGCCAGGGCTGGGCTGGGCAGGAGGCAGAGATGTCCTTTGTGCTGGCAGCACCTCCCCGGGGCTGGCAGCTCCTGAGGAAAGGCAGAACTCCAGTTCCAGCCCCTGGAAAACAGCAGGAGGAGCTGTTCCTGTTGTCTTTGCAGGCTCTGACCTTGTTGGGTGAAATTTCCGTGGGATCGCAGCGTGGGTTGGGTTCCAGGGGAGCTTTAAAGGTCTGTTCAACCCCCTGCCAAGGGCAGGGACAGCTTCCCTGGGATATCTGAAATTCTGGACCTTCCTAGCAGGTTTCCTTCCTGTTCAGAAGGTGAAGTGAGAAAGGGAAGAGTCTGGAGGGGTTTCCCCAGAGAAAAGATCCAGGGAGAAACTCCAGATAACTGGAGCTGGAGGAGGGGAGCCCATCCTCTGCAGCTCAGGCTGCTGGAGCTGTGGGTTCTGCAGCTGGAGATGGGGATGGGGCACAGAGAGGAGCTGAGCTGACTGAGGATTAAATCCTGACATGATCAATCCTACGTGAATAAAACCCCGGGCAGGTCCCAGGCTGCTGCTCATCCATCAGGTCAGAGTTTTGCAGCTGGTGCAGCCTTCAGGCGGCTCCTTTTGGTGGGCTTGGGTTGGATTTGCAGGTTTTGTGGCCTGACCCTGCCCTGC
Organism: Sinosuthora webbiana; assembly: GCA_013397395.1. Lineage (NCBI taxonomy): Eukaryota > Metazoa > Chordata > Aves > Passeriformes > Sylviidae > Sinosuthora > Sinosuthora webbiana. The sequence continues at coordinate 132,337 of VXBN01003556.1, read as the reverse complement.
CAGACCTGGTGGGCTCCAGAGGCTCTGCCAGGGCAGGGTGAGGTTTCCCCACTGCCAGGAAACCACATCAATAAAACTTAACGGGAAATGGGGAGTGAAAATGCAGCAAACTGTGAACTGGACACTGCCCTGGCAGGAGCTCATTAACATCTCAGTGGGTGCCCTCTTGCATTATCCTAATTGCTCGAGGTCCTCAGGGAAATCGCCTTTTCTGCACTCCCCTGACTGCTCCCCCTGGCTGAGGTGGGTTCAGGTGCACCACCTGCAGAATGTTTTAATGAGTGTCCGGGGAGGTGGGGCTGAGCTCGGTGCCCCCGGGGGCAGCAGGAATTGTTTGTGTTCGGCTCTCCTGGGGCAGGGCTCAGGGTGGGCAGACAGCCAGGCTCTGGCAGCCCCTGCAGCCTCAGGGAGGGCTGGTTTGAGCTCTGCCTCCGGGGTTTGTGTGTTCCAGGACGAGACACGTGGCCGTGGCGAGCAGCTCAAACCTTGTGGCATTTCTCTCGGCAGAAAGGGTCTGTTGAACAGGGAGGGAAGGAGGATGTGGGGTCAGATAATAATAATACAGTGAGTTAACAATAAAAACAGTGAGTACATAACACTACAGTGAGCTGATAATAAAACAGTGAGTTAGAAATGAACACGTTTGTGTTTCAGTGGGGCTCTGCTCTGAGGTGAGCTGGTCCTGATGCCTTGGGAAGGCTGAGCTGAAACAGAGACCGGGCAGAGCCAAAAAACAAAGTGGGTGTTTATTGAAAAGGATCACCTTGGGCAGGACAGGGCCTGACCTGCCCCTGGGGATGTCGGGGCTGGAAGCAGAGGCTGAGGAGCCTGGTGCTCCCCGGGGTGTTTGTGCTGCTGCCCTCCAACAGGAGCTGCTCTGCAGGCAGGACAACAAGTGCGACCCAGAGACGGCTCTTCATTAGCAGGAGAAAATGAAATAAATGAAGAATAATGGTCAGCGTTAGAAATAAATTAACATGAATTAATCACTGACTAAGGCAGCGCTCCCAGCATTAATCACTCCCCCTGGCTGTGATCAGAACATCAGCCAGGCAGGGCACATGTGGAACTGCTGGGTGTGGTGTCTGCCAGGTCCTGCACACACGGGGGACGGAGCAAAGTCTGCTCCCCACGTCAGTGAAAGGCTCCCTCACTGTCACCTGCCAGCTCCTGGGTGTCCCTCAGAGGGCTCCAGCTCAGCTCCTGGTGCTGCTGGGGGCCAGGGCAGGGCCGGGAGCTGGGCTCCCTCTGGGTCACAGCCCCTCTGCCAAGGCTGGGGCCTTTGGGAAGCTCACTGTGCTGCTCTGGGGATTTTGGATGTGTCAGAACAGAAAATGGGGAAAGTGTGATGGCAGAGAAATCTCGCTGCTTTCAGCTCCAGTCCTGAACTGATGACAAAGGGCAGGTTTTACCGAAATGAAAGAAAAATAAAACGGTGAGGGGACAGGAAATATTGACCTGGATAATCAGAAAACCCTCAGCAGAGCGATGTGACTGAAAACCCTCTGGGTGTCCCCTGGGCCTGCTCACCCTCCTTGCACAGTGACACCTGAGAGCAGGGACAGAGCCCAGCCTGCCCTTGGCTCCTGACCAGCTGGGGAAATCCATTTATTATTTCCTGTGCACTCCAGTGCTGGAGGGGCCCGTGTGGAGCTCCCTGGTGGGCAGCAGGTGGATTTTAGCTGAGGGGGTGCCCAGTTTGGGATGCTGCTGGTGTGCATGGGGAGCTGGGCAGGAGGGGAAGGTGCCTCCTGCAGGTGTCTGAAGATGCTCTGGCACCCTGGGCAGGGGAATTCTGGTGGCTGCAGTCCCTGTCACATCCCCTGAAGGACTTTCCTCCCTGTATTTAAACAAAACGGGAGGAAAAGTCTACCTGGCACATCTATAAAACTTGATGTTGCTTTTAGATGTCCTGTTAGAAACACTGGTAAAACCCCCAATATCTGCTTTTTACACTCCCAGTGATTGAAGCAGCCAGCAGTAGTTAATATTTTATGAACAGTGGAAAAAGATTTAAAACCCAAAAAGTCTCCTTAGGAATATAAAGCCATGCAGCAAACCCTGCAGAAGCTTTGCCTGCTGTGAAAGTGCAGGACGTGCTCCTTTGGATTTTCAGCTGAAGGAGCAGTTGTTGGCAAGCTGGAACACCAGGAGTTGTCACAGGTGAAAGGAGATATTTCAGCCTCACTTTTATGGGGGTTGCAGAGAGCAGCCCTTGGCTGTAGCAGCCCTGCTCTGGGTGGCTGCTGGCTGTGTCACACTGGGGGACTCTCAGGTGTCCCAAGGGTCACCAGTGTCAGGAAAATTAACCCACCAACGCCAGAGGTTTATGTCCAAGAAGGAGACAGAGGAGTCCTTCATTGAATAAAGGGAGAGGCCATGGGGCATTTTGGGACAGAGATGTCCCTGCTCAGCAGCCCTCACGATAATCCTCCTCAGAAGGAATAAAAACTAACCCTTTTCCTGGAGCCTGGAGCCTCCATCCCCCACAGGCTGGGGAAGGGTGTCCCTGCTCTCAGCCAGCGCTGGCAGACGTGGAGTTAACCTCACCCCACCAGGAGCCCAGACCCTGGGACACCAGGGCAGAGACAAGGGCAGGGAGTGATTAAAATGATCTGTGTGCCGTGTTTGGCCGCCTTAGAGGGAGGAGTGATGGATGTGCAGTCCAGGGTTGTCTCCAGCTGACTCACAGTTTTTCTCTGGGTAACTCAGAGCCAACGACAGGACTGTCCCTTTGGCTTGGAGGCCGTGAAGGGACGTGCTGGAGAAGTGCAGCTGCATTCAGCAAAGCCAAAGCTCAGCTGAAGCCTGGCGCTTGAGCTGCTGCTGCGACAAGTGCCACGAGTCTGTGAATGTGTGTATTCATCAGAAATTGTTTCTTTCTACAGATCCCACAAATCAGTTATGCCTCAACCGCACCCGAGTTGAGCGATGACAGGCGCTATGATTTCTTCTCACGGGTGGTTCCTCCAGATTCCTTCCAAGCACAAGCAATGGTGGACATTGTGAAAGCTTTGGGATGGAATTATGTATCCACTTTGGCATCTGAAGGGAATTATGGAGAAAAAGGAGTCGAGTCCTTCATGCAAATTTCCCGAGAGGCAGGTAGGCCACGCCCGTCCTCCCGCCAGCGAGTGAGTGAATGTCGTGTCGTGCCAAATGTCGCCGCGTTTTCCCGCAGCTCCTTCTTGGTCCTGGAGCTGCTCCAGTTCCCTGCAGGGGCTCCTGGGTGTTGTCATTCCTGAACTGCTCGTGCGGTTTCAGAGCGGGAGCCCTCGGTGGTTTTGGGTCATTCCTGGGGAGAGCAGAACCCCTGGGGCTGTGCCGAGCTCCTGCTGCCGCGCTGGCCGAGGTCCCCTCGTGCTGGCCGAGGTCCCCTCGTGCTGGCACGGGGACAAGCCAGGCTTGGAGAGACTGCTCTGTCCCCACAGCCTGGAGCTGTGCTGGGGGCTGCCCACAGGCACTGCCCTGTGCCACTGCTGGTGCTCAGCTCTGCTCTGTGCTCTTTGCTCTGCCACTCCTCTGCCCACGTCAGGGCAGGGGATCACCCAGGGCCTGTCCCCCAAGCTCAGGGGTGGCTGCTGAGGGACGTGCAGCCTGCAGTGCTGGGGCTGAGACATGCCAGGCCTTGCTGTGAGCCCTTGGCAAGCTGGTCTGCAGTCCAGACCCGGCAGGGTTTGGAAAGTGAAGCATGTGGAGCTGGTCCCTGTGCTGGGAAGGGGAAAGCAGCAGCTGGTGGAATTCACTGTTGGTGATAAACGCCAGGGCTGTCTCCTGGAGGCTCTGGTGATAGAGCCCACGGTGCTGGGGCAAGGCAAGCTCTGCTGTGTCCCCAAACGGAGCTCCCAGGTGTCCCAGCCTGGACCTGCCTGGCATTACCTTAAATTAAAGCGGCACTGAACCCCTGGGCAGGGCAGCACTGAATGAACCCCTGGGCAGGGCAGCACTGAATGAACCCCTGGGCAGGGCAGCACTGAACCCTGGGCAGGGCAGCACTGAACCCTGGGCAGGGCAGCACTGAACCCTGGGCAGGGCAGGGGCTGCTCTGGAGAGGTTCCCACGCCCAGGGCTGGTCCCACAGCGCTGGCTCTGTGTCCCAGGGGTGGTGGATCCCTCCTGGCAGGGAACTCGTGGCTTTGAAGGCAGGGCCCTTGGAGAGGGGGAGCCAGGATTGTTTCCCTGTGTTGGTGTCACGGAAGGAACCCACATTTGCATAAGTTCTTCTGTTCCCACGGATGCATATTTATGTGGTATTAAAGCAAATGGGTTTGGGTTTAATACAGCAGGAAGTGACAAATGCCAGCGCTCATTGGAATTGAAAATTGCCTTTATGTGCAAATTCCCAGCCCCCGGAATGTGCTCCCTGTGCGAAGGACGGGCTTGGCCGGGGAGCAGGACCCCGTTTCACGGACTTTGGTGACATTGGTGCCATGGGCTGTTCCCAGCACAGAACTGAACGTCCTGCAGCCCGAGCAAAGCCCAGACCCCGAGCAGGGCCCGGCCCCGGGGATGTGGGTCATGCCGGGGGATTAAGGCACTCGCAGGGACGGTGCCTAAACCCGGATCCTGGGCCGGGACTAATCCGATCCCTGCGCTGCTCGGGGCTGTGTCAGCTCCGTGTGGCGCGCAGATAAAGCTCGGGTGAAGCCCTGACGGGATTTATCACCTGCCAACAAAGTTCCCTGCAGCTTTCAAACCCCGGCAAGGGCAAGAAGATCCTGTCGTGGGGAGGGTCCACGGGGCAGAGCTGGAGATGCAGGTCCTGCTCTGCCCTGGGGGACAGCGGCACCTTGTCCCCTGACTTTGGGCGCTGAGCTCATCCTCAGTGAGCTGAAAACTCGTGGTGTCCCTTGGCAGGAGCTCATCGCTCCCGAGAACTCCCTGGGAGGAGCCTGGAGCCGGGATGGGTCGGGCTCTGCCCAGGGAACAGGGATGGGGTGAGAGGGAACAGGGGTGGGAGGAGAGGGAACAGGGATGGGAGGAGAGGGAACAGGGATGGGGTGAGAGGGAACAGGGATGGGGTGAGAGGGAACAGCCTCGAGGGGAGGCTCAGGCTGGGTGTCAGTGAAAACTCCTCACACAAAGTGCTGCCCAGCCCTGGCAGGGGCTGCCCTGGGCAGGGGGAGCCACCAGCCCTGGCAGGGCTCAGAAAAGGGGTGGAAATGGCCCTTGAGGAGCAGAGCTGAGGGCGGGCTGGGGGCACAGCCCCTCTCTGGCTCTCCCAGGCAGGTCCTCAGGGCCGGGCTGGGGGAATTCACCCACACCGGAGCCCTCCCCGCAGGGAGCAGGGCTGTCAGCTCCCACACACCTGCCTGGAGGCTCACACTCAGTTCCCTGGGCAGAAAGGAAGGTTTAATCCCTGGGGACCGACACATCCCCCGCCTCTGGCCCGGAATCTGTAGCGAGTTAATCATCCCAAAGCCGGTGTTTTATCCAAACTTGTTTCTGATCAGTCTGGGATCTGAGGAAATCTGAGGATCAGTGGAAAGTGCTTCCCCTGCTCAGTTTTCAAATATGCTTTGGCATATAAAGACTTTGCTTGATCCTCTGAGTTAATAATTCTTCACAAAGTGACTTTTATTATGAGCACTTCAAGCGAGTTTGAATATGTCATTGTGGCAGGAGATGAAGATTTGAAACGTGCTCTGCAGTCTGTGGGATTAATAAATTAGGGGAATGGTCTAATTATGGGAAATCTAAAGGACAATTTCAGATTATTAATGAAACTACCGAATACTTGAATTTCAAAGATTAATTCATCTTTGATTTTTTTTAAAAGATTAATCTGTACCAGAAGGTTAATTGCTATCTGTAAGAAATATATATATTGAAGTCGTTAGCAAAAGACCACTTGAATGCCTCCTAACAGATAAATGAAAGATCTGGAGTGCATTTATTAACGCTCTGCTCTCCCCAAATGGGCCATTTCCACAGCTGAGCTCTCTGCCGTGTGCTGCTGCTGGGCTGCAGGATGCTCTCACTGCTGGGCTGCAGGATGTGTGACATCCCTGGGCTGTGTGACACCCCTGGGCTGTGTGACACCCCTGGGCTGTGTGTCCCTCCTGGGCTGTGTGACACCCCTGGGCTGTGTGACACCCCTGGGCTGTGTGACACCCCTGGGCTGTGTGACATCCCTGGGCTGTGTGTCCCTCCTGGGCTGTGTGACACCCCTGGGCTGTGTGACACCCCTGGGCTGTGTGACACCCCCGGGCTGTGTGACATCCCCGGGCTGTGTGTCCCTCCTGGGCTGTGTGACACCCCCGGGCTGTGTGACACCCCCGGGCTGTGTGACACCCCTGGGCTGTGTGACACCCCCGGGCTGTGTGTCCCTCATGGGCTGTGTGACACCCCTGGGCTGTGTGACATCCCCGGGCTGTGTGTCCCTCCTGGGCTGTGTGACACCCCCGGGCTGTGTGACACCCCTGGGCTGTGTGACACCCCCGGGCTGTGTGTCCCTCATGGGCTGTGTGACACCCCTGGGCTGTGTGACATCCCCGGGCTGTGTGTCCCTGCTGGGCTGTGTGACATCCCCGGGCTGTGTGTCCCTCCTGGGCTGTGTGTCCCTCCTGGGCTGTGTGACATCCCTGGGCTGTGTGACACCCCCGGGCTGTGTGTCCCTGCTGTGCTGGCAGCAGCAGGGCTGGCTCAGGGCTGGCTCTGTGTGTGCACAGGACAGGGTGGCCCAGAGGGACAATCTGCACGGGCAGAGTTCCCTGAGGATGCTCTGAGCCCCTGGAGGGGCTGGAGAAGGGCTGTGGGGCACCTTGGCCCCTCTCTGAGTGCTGCAGGGAGCCCTGACCCCTCCCTGGGTGCTGCAGGGAGCCCTGACCCCTCTCTGGGTGCTGCAGGGAGCCCTGACCCCTCTCTGGGTGCTGCAGGGAGCCCTGACCCTTCTCTGGGTGCTGCAGACGTGGCAAAGGGGTCCCAGCCCTGTGCCAGGCTCTTGTTTCCCCCAGAGAAAAGATCCAGGGAGAAACTCCAGATAACTGGAGCTGGAGGAGGGGAGCCCATCCTCTGCAGCTCAGGCTGCTGGAGCTGTTGGTTCTGCAGCTGGAGATGGGGATGGGGCACAGAGAGGAGCGGAGCTGACTGAGGATTAAATCCTGACGTGATCAATCCTACGTGAATAAAACCCCGGGCAGGTCCCAGGCTGCTGCTCATCCATCAGGTCAGAGTTTTGCAGCTGGTGCAGCCTTCAGGCGGCTCCTTTTGGTGGGCTTGGGTTGGATTTGCAGGTTTTGTGGCCTGACCCTGCCCTGCCAGACCTGATGGGCTCCAGAGGCTCTGCCAGGGCAGGGTGAGGTTTCCCCACTGCCAGGAAACCACATCAATAAAACTTAACGGGAAATGGGGAGTGAAAATGCAGCAAACTGTGAACTGGACACTGCCCTGGCAGGAGCTCATTAACATCTCAGTGCGTGCTCTCCTGCAGGGCTGTGGCTGCTGCAGCCACTGTCCCCCCAGAGCAGGACTGCAGGATCCCTCTGAGCCCCTTTGCCACGGAAAGCCCAACCCCTGGGACATCCTGCTGCCCTCCCTGCCGGCCCTGGGCAGGGCTCCTGGCTGTGATTCCTGTCCCCACGCCCCACAGACACCCCCAGGGCAGGTGGGAACATCCCTGTGCAGCGGGGCAGGGTCTGCTCAGACACAACCCCCACCCCAGCTCTGCCCTTCGCACAGCTCCCCCCCCATGGCAGGGGAAAGGGATGGTTTAAGGTCCCTTCCAACCCAAACCACTTGGATTTTCAATCCTTGCTGCCCTCAGGAGCAGAATTATTTTCCCAGCAGTGCTCCTGAGCAATATAAGCTTGAATTTATCTTGTTTTCCCCTTCAGCTCTGTGTTTGCTACGAGCCCCCCGTGTATTGAGGCAGGCACAAACCTGTGTGAGACACGTTGTCCTCGTGTTTATCCGGTGAAACTGGGCCAGGGGGGATTGAGGCTGGATTTTGGGAAAGGTTCTTGCCCCAGAAGGAAGGGCTGGGGGCCCTGGGGCTCTGGGCACCAGCACATGCTGCTGCTCCCCCTGCTCTGCCTGCCCAGGGCAAACAGGGAGCTGGGATGTTTCAGAGGGTGTCCTACAATGGCAGGCTGGTCCTGGAGCCTGAGCAGGGCTCTCGGTCTGGGAGGGGCAATCTCAGCCCCTGAGCACAGAAATTCTGTTCAGGCATTGATTAGAAACTCACTGTGATTTAATTCCCTGGGTTATTTTGTTTCTCCCTTAATTCACTAATCCACAACGTCCAATCAGCCCTTTCATTGCCCATCACTTTATCTCCTGTCTGTGTTTTGTTCCTTTTCCAGCCTAACACCTTTTCCTCAGATGGCTTGGTCCTCTTTCCCTTCTCTTCTCTTGGTCCTCTTTCCCTTCTCTTCTCTTGGTCCTCTTTCCCTTCTCTTCTCTTGGTCCTCTTTCCCTTCTCTTGGTTCTCTTTCCCTTCTCTTGGTCCTCTTTCCCTTCTCTTAGCCCTCTTTCCCTTCTCTTGGTCCTCTTTCCCTTCTCCTGGCCCTCTCTCCCTTCTCTTGGCCCTCTTTCCCTTCTCTCAGTTCTCTTTCCCTTGCCTTTCCTGACGAGTGTCCCTGCCCTGTCCCCTGGTCCCCCCTGTCCTGTTTGGGGCCGGCAGGACAGACCCAGGAGCTCTCCAGACATGGATAGTCTCAGTTATCATGATTTATAATTCCCTGGCTCCCCCAGGCTGAGCTGTGCTGCTCAGGGCTTTCCAGGAGAGCTCCTGTTGATTCCTGCAGCCCCAGCCCAGGGACTGGAGCAGGCTGAGCCCAGAGCCAGCAGCTTTCCTGCCCTGAAACCCGCAGGATGTCACAGGAATGCTCGTGCTTTGAGAAGAGCAGGGTGCAGATGTAGAGCAGCAGGGAGCTTTAGCTGACAGCTCTTCATCGATGTTTCATTTGCTGTTTATGTATTTTCTTTTAAAGCCAATTTTATACCCAGGCAAAAGCAAGTCTAGACAGATTGTCTAAAAACTTTTATTGGCTAATTAAGGTTATAGTGCTGGTGTATCACTGCTGGACTCTGCTCGAGGAATGGCCTTGGGGGTTTTCTGCAGCATGAGCCCTTTGCCAAGTTTTCCATTATTCCTTGGGAGGGCTTTTTTTGTATCTATCTCGATGTCAAAAGCAAATGCCACTTGAAGTCTCCTGTTTGGACACCTGAGCCTGGATCAAGGCACCAGAGCACCCTGATGTTTGATTTTCTCAGGGTGCTGAGCATTGGTGGCCTCTGTTCAAGCTGGCTGGAGCTGCAGCTGCCCTCAGGCAGGGAAGTCAGTGCAGTTACAGAGCTGTGGCCCCAAGCTGTGGCCCCGAGCTCTGTCCCCAAGCTCTGTCCCCAAGCTGTGTCCCCAAGCTGTGGCCCCAAGCTGTGGCCATCAGTGGGAGGTGGCAGAGGGTGGCCCTGGGCAGTGACCCGGGGGCAGAGCCCAGGGGTGCCCCAGGGTGATGCTGTTTGCTGCCTGAGGAGCTCACCCCTGGCCTGGGGCCATCCAAAGCCAGCATTTGTTTGGGGTTTGGGATGAGCCAGGTGGCTCTGGACACTCGGGTGTCAGGAGTGGTTCTGTCTGCAGCTCACCAGAAAGGTTTGGGATGGAGGGGACCTTAAATCCCACCCAGTGGCACCATGGCAGGGACACCTCCCACTGTCCCAGGCTGCTCCAACCCGGCCTTGGGCACTCCAGGGCTCCAGGGGCAGCCCCAGCTGCTCTGGGAACCCTGGGCCAGGGCTGTTCCTCCATCAGACACTTGTAATAATTGCAGGTAACTGCAAAAGAAAATACAGAGAGGGGAAAAAAGCCAAAGCAGGTGAATGAGGACACTTTGGAGCATCATTCACATCTCCAAGAGCTCCAGTCAGAGGCCAGGGCTCGTCCTGCTTTGGGCAGGTTTGATGGGAGAGCTGCTTTCATCTCTGTTAATCATGTGCTGATTGTTGAGGTCATGGATCAGCTGTTAGAGGCTCTGTTATTTCTGGAGGTGACAATTCAGAATCAGCCACTGATTTCGGTGGGAAGAGACCCTGAAGTTCCATCCATCCCACCCCGGCCATGGCAGGGACACCTCCCACTGCCCCAGGTGCTCCAGCCCGGCCTGGGACATTCCAGGGACGCAGGGGCAGCCCCAGCTGCTCTGGGAATCTGTGCCAGGCCAGCCCAAACTCTGTCACCAGGGCAGTGTCCTGCTCACCCCGGCCAGGAGGAATTGGAGCTTGGCTATTCCCATCCTGGAATTTTGGCCTCTCAACAATCCGTGTCCCAGCTCATTCCTTGTGTTTGTTCCCAGCTCCTTCAGCACAGCTGAAGGCGTGGAACTCCTTCAGGGGCGGAAATCTCCGTGTTGGGACGTGCAGCTCTGCCCCGTGCTCCTGCAGGCAGCACCTGACCCCAGCCCCAGGAGCTCCCTGTGTCTGCTCCAGCCAGGCCGTGGGCATGGTGCTGCCTGGGATGGCAAATCCATGGGGAAACCCTGTCCCAGCTCAGCCCCCCATCCCAGGGCTGCCAGGGGGCTGGGGGGACTGAGCTGGCCCAGGGCAGGGGCTGCCTGGGGCTCCAAAATGGATTTGGGGCTGCCTGGGGCCCCACAATGGATTTGGGGCTGTCTGGAGCCCCCCACAATGGATTTGGGGCTGCCAGGGGCCCCCCACAATGGATTTGGGGCTGCCAGGGGCCCCCACAATGGATTTGGGGCTGCCTGGTCCCCTCAATACAGATCTGGGGCTGCCAGGGGTCCACCCAAAACAGATTTGGGGCTGCCTGGAACTCCCTAACACAGATTTGGGGTTGCCTGGGGCCCCCCACAATGGATTTGGGGTTGTCTGGAGCCCCCCACAATGGATTTGGGGCTGCCAGGGCCCCCCACAGTAGATTTGAGGCTGTCTGGAGCCCCCCACAATGGATTTGGGGCTGTCTGGGGCCCCCCAGCTCCTGAATGAGTTTCCCCTGTGCTGTGGGGTCACCCTGGCCTGAGCCTTGCAGGGCCCTGGGTACAAACCCAAATGAGGCAGGCAGGGCTCTGGGGTGACCCTGCTGGGAATGTCCTGTCACATCCTGCACGGAAATGTCCCTGAGGAGGACGAGGAATGGGGGATGCTCTGCAGGCAGGGGTGCCTCTCTGCTGCTGTGGAGAGGAGCTGGGCTGGGGGTCCCCAGCCCTGGACAGACCCCAGGGCTGCCCCTGGAGCCTCCCCAGAGACACCAGAGTGCTGGGGGGGCACTGAGACCTGGTTACAGACAGCAGCCCAGCGCTTCTGATAAAATCATTAATCTAATTTTTGTCTAATTTTTCTATTCTCCGCTCCCCATTACAGCCACCCCACGTGGCTTTCAGGCTGCTGTCGAGGCTGGTGGAGGCTGATTAAATTGCAAAGCAGACTTTTCAATGAGAGGATCCATATCTAGCTGCACTCATTATCAGCTCCAAGAAATTAAATCTACCCTCAATGATTTCCTCCAAAGCCAGTCCAACAGGCACTGGGCACACAGAGGGCAGGGTGCCTGTGCAGCTGCAGGTGGAAAGGAGCCAGACACAGCCCAGGGCTGCCAGCACAGCCCCAGCTCTGCCTGCAGCCCCCCCAGCCCTGACAGGGGCTCTGGGGCTGTGACTGCTGGTCATGGTGCTGTGCAGGGAAGCTGCAGTCTCAGGAAACAGAAAATGTTCTTTTCCTGGGAGTTTTCCTTGCTGCCTGTTCCATGAGGGGCTCTAGAGCCCCTCATATTCTATATTTTATATTCTATATGCTATATTCTAGAGCCCCATAAGGGCCCAGGGCACAGAAAATGTTCTTTTCCAGCCCTGACAGGGGCTCTGGGGCTGTGACTCCTGGTGATGGTGCTGTGCAGGGAAGCTGCAGTCTCAGGAAACAGAAAATGTTCTTTTCCTGGGAGTTTTCCTTGCTGCTCTAGAACCCCTTATATTCTATATTCTATATTCTATATTCTATATTCTATATTCTATATTCTATATTCTATATTCTATATTCTATATTCTATATTCTATATATTCTATATATTCTATATATTCTATATTCTATATATTCTATATCCTATATTCTCTATTCTATATTCCAGAGCCCCATAAGGGCTCCAAGCCCTGCCCTGCCTGTGCAGGTCGCTGTCCCCCCTGCAGGGTGCTGGGGCTGTCATTCCCCCGAGGATGGGATTTAAACATCTCTGGCAGCTCAGCTGTGCTCTGCTGAGCCCCTGGGTGGGCTGAGGCACAAAGGGACACAGGCACTGCCCCAGCTCTGGAATTTTAAATGAGCCCGATGGAAAACTCAAGGAAGGAGATTTGTAGGATTTTTTCCAGGGAAGAAAAGGTGGGGCTTGTCCTGAACCCCTTTGATATCCTCAGACTGCCCCAGGCAGGGAAGGTCGGGTCCCCCCTGGTGCCCAGCGTGTCACGGTGGGCTCAGGCTGTGGAGCAGGGCAGCCAGGCCAGCTGCACTGCCCCAGCCCACAGCTCACATTCGTTATTTCCCTGCTCGGTTGGGGTCATCAACCTCCCGTTTTGGAGGCAAAGGGAAAGACGAGAAGTTGTTTTCTGGCACGAGAACTTTCAGGCTCGTCGTTTAATTGTGCTCTGGGGTAGTGGAGCCTTCAGAAAGGCCTTTCAAGGGCGATCCCGAATTCTCTCCCTGCATGAGTGAGCCACAAGACAGGCTCCTTTCCACTTCCTTGCTCTGCTGTTTCTTCCTTTCCGTGAGATGTGTGGAGATCTTGAATCAGTAGCAAAGGAAATGAAGGCTGGAGGGTGGTTTGGCACGTGTGCGGTCACTGATGGACAATTATTTAAGTAAAGAAAAGGTAATTAAAACCACACAATTCCAAAACTTCGTTTTCACAGATGTCTGAAAATTCCTAAATGCCTCCTGGAGTCAGGCTGGCAATAAAAGGTGTTTGCAGCAGCGTTTGAAATCCAAAAATGCAAACCATGCTGCTCCTACCTGTGCTCCTGAACACGCCATCGTCATTTACTCCGTACATATAGAGATGTATAACTTGGTGGCTTTACATAATCTTCTTCTGGCTGGTGTTAATTGAATTAGTTCTGTTTCTGGAATGCTGAAAACGAGTTGCCCGTGGGAGTTTCTCCTCAGTTGTGAGTCAACAGTCAATTCTCTGGATTTTGTTTTAGTCAGTGACTCTTTATTAGAAGGAACAAGATCCCTGGCAGGGGAAATGTTTTCTGTGCTGCTGTTAGAGGGGAGGGTGGGGAGTGCCGAGCTGAGGGAGTGCAGGTGAGCAGGGTGGGTTCACTGGCAGCCCAGGGGATGGGCTGCACGTTCCTGGGGCCCTTTTGGCACGTTTGTTTGGGGTGGTTTTACCCCTTGGGCTGCTCTCCCGCCCAGCTGGCTGATGGCAGGTGACGCTTTCCCTCCTGTTCCCTGACTCTGCCCACCTCTCCTGCGGTGTGTGGTGCCGGTTTTGCTCCCCCGGTGGTGGAAGGCATCGATTCCCACGGCCTCGGGACGTGCAGCAGGTCGGGACGGGTGCAGAATTGCAGGTTTTAATCCCCTCAGTCATTTCCTTAGTGGGATTCGTTTTGCTGCTGTGTTTTGCATCTCCAGCCGTGTTTTGCACGGCCACTTTGTGGGGTTTGGTTTGCTGGAGAAGAGCCTTTTCCTCGATAGAGATAAAACACAAAGATGAGCTCCAGAACATCCCTGGGCTGAGCTGAGTGTCAGTGCCTGGGGCAGAGGCTGGCAGCTCCTGGGGCTTCATTCCCAGCTCCTGTTTGTGGCTCCAGGCTTCATCCCCTGTGGTGTTTTAGTCTCTGCCCTGCTCTGGGACAGGGTGGAAGGGACAGGAGCAGGTTTGGGGACAGCCCATGGCTCACCCCTGGGGACGTGTCCTCCGTCCTTGTTCCCAGCAGCTCCTGCCCTGCCCGGGGGCTCTGGGGGCTGCCCTGGGCTCTGCCCTGGCCCTGCTGGGCCATCCCAAAGCAGGGATTTCCCTGAGGCTGCCAGGGCAGCTGGGCTCAGCTTCCCACCTCCTGCAGGGAAAGGGTTTGGCTTGTTCAGTGCTCTGGGGGATGCTGCTGGGCTGGGCAGGGGACAGGGGGGCACAGGGGGCACAGGTGGGGCACAGATGGGGCACAGGTGGGGCACAGGGGAGCACAGGGGGCACAGGGGGGCACAGTGGGAACAGGGAGTTTGCAGATCCAGCTCAAAGGGTGATTTGAGCAGAGCCACAGCTCCCTGGATGCCCCCAGCACAGGGACAGTGGCTGAAGGGACTTGGGGAAGCATCCGTGAGTTCCCCTGGACAAGTCTGGGACATTTGTTCCAATTTGGCTTTTATAGCTCTGGAGGGACACGGTAAGCAAGCAGGGCTCAGACATTTCCATTTACGTTCTCCAGAAATAGTGGGAGGCAGCGTGTGCCTCTGTGCTGGAGGATTATGTAGGTCAGGCTGCTTCGGGACCCGTTATTAGAAGTGACATTGCCAAAGAAAGATCAACAGCAGACACCAGGAGCTGTCAGCAGGAACGTCGCAGGTGCCCTGTCTGTGTTTCACCCCACACGGGGCACTGCTCAGCCCTGGGGGCACAGAGCCTCTCCCGCAGAATCCCTGCCAAACCAGGTGCTAAAAACCCCAGCTGCCATTCACCCGAAACAAAGAGACGTGTCAAAGTGGCCTGAAAGTGGATAACTGCCGTAATGCTGATGATTTACGGGGAATTCGGTGTGATTTTTGGTAAATTGTCTTTCATTCTCCTCGATGGCTGGGCTCGGGAGGCCTCCGCAGCCTTTGGGAAATGCTCTGCCTCTTGTGAAACCAATCTGGGGAGATTGGAGGCGTGATGGGGCCTGAGTGCCCCGGAGCAGGCACGGGCTGGGGCTGCAGGATGAGGGCGGCTCATCTCCTCTGAGATCGCTCACGGGAAGGGAGAGCGGCTGAGAACGGGATTGAAACAATGAGAAAATTGGCAGAAATTGCTGGAGTTTCCAGCGCAGGATGTTCTGCGGCCCAGAATGCCGGCACACCTCACTGCTGTGTGCACAGCCTGCCCCTGGGAGAGGAGAACCCTGCCCTGAGCTGTCCTGGCAGTGTGGGCTGTGCACAGCCTGCCCCTGGGAGAGGAGAACCCTGCCNTGCTGGGCTGGGCACAGCCTGCTCCGGGGAGGGGAAACCCCTGCCCTGAGCTGTCCTGGCACTGCTGGGCTGGGGGATTTGGGGAGTCCCGGCTGGGGGATTTGGGGAGTCCCGGCTGGGGGATTTGGGGAGTCCCGGCTGGAACTGCCTCAGCTGGTTTTAGGGACAGCCATAACACGTGTCTGGGGCCGGGTTTCCAACGCAAACACCGAGGGGGTTTAACGCAGCGGATGTTTTAACCTCCTGGGGAGCAAACTGCTGCTGTCAGCTCCCTGTCCCTGCTAGGGCAGCTCTGGGCTGCTGCAGGGGCACAGCCGGAGCCTCCCCGGTGCTGTCACTGCAGAGAGGTTTGGGGTGATGTGCTGGTGTTGGGACATCCATCCCCAGGAGCTCGGGAGCTGCTCAGGACAGGCGGGCAGCAGGTGCCTGTGAGAGCTCCGGTGTGTGCAGGTAGAGCTCTGGGGTGCTGTTATTTGGGAATTTCCTTTCCCAAACCGCTGCTCCCCCAGCCCAGGGAGCCCCAGGGAGCCCCAGGACACCCTAAAGCCCGGAGGGGACAGAGAGGGCCCCGTTGTGCTGCAGTCAGAGCCCAGCCCAGCCCTGGGGGGGTTCTGGGGGCTTTGCTCTCAGAGGAGGCAGCTCTGCTCTGCCGAGGACTGGGAGGTGTGGGGAGCGATGGTACAAACCCGGCAAATGAAGCAGGAGATCCCAGTGAGATGTAATCCGCTCAAAACCCATTGATCGGGGCGCGGTTTTGCCTGGCCAAGTTCAGAGCAGACTTACAGCCTCAGGCAAGGCTTGTTCGTGCGTTTGTGCCCCTGGACAGCTCCCTCCCTCAGCTTCTCTTTTTTCCTCCTCTAGTTTCATTTTCCCTCTCTAGTTTCTGGTTTTTCCTCTCTGGTTTGGCTTTTCTCTCCAGGTATTTTTTTTTTTCCTCTCTGGTTTAGTTTTTTCCTCCCAAGTTCAGTTTCTTTCCCTGCCCTGTTTTAATGGAAGTTTCCAGCTGTTCTGGGTGTCTGCCTGAGAACACAATGCCTCAGTCAATCACTGCTGTGTGGAGCAGGCACTGCCCGCCCTGCTCTGGGGCTCTGGTGGTGTCAGTGGCTTCCAGGCCCATTGCAGGGGCAGATTTGGGGCATTTGCTGAGCCCCCAGAGCAGTTGTGATGAGGGCAGCGTTTCAGCATCCCCGGGGACCTGCAGGCAGGGGGGTTGGAGCTGTGCTAAAAGAGATGGTTTTCTGCTTTCGTTCCTCCCGCTTCTGAATTTCTCCTTCTTTTTTGTTCCTTTGCACCTTCTGAGTGTCGCTGCCCTCTGGGAGGGCTCAGCCCCGAGTGCCCCATCCCCAGCTCCCTGAGGGCTCTGTTCCCTCCTCCCCAGGAGATGTTTGCCCCACATTTAGCATTCAAGCATGGTGAAATGCTTCTGTTCCTTTTGAAAGAAGGATCCCGTGGTTTTCACGTGCTGTAACTGGGCCTGCAGCAAACTGTGCATCTCTGAGTTGCTGTGTTGGCTGCCTGCTCAATTAGGAGGAATGTTCCGTGCTAGTAATTGCCAAGGATCTACCCAAAAAAAGAGATGTCTCCTTGGCAGTGTGACTTTTTCTGGAGAAAAAAAAATAAAAAAAAAAAGAAATATTTCACGAAAGGGCTGAGGGAACTGCTCCAGATTTGCTTCCAGGATCTGTAAATCAGGCAGAGGATTTACATGTTCTGCTGTTTCAGCTGGAAGTCGCCTCCCCCATCAGATTATTTTAGCATTTTGTGGATAGTACTAATTAAAATTTATCATCGAAGTAACTGTAGTTTTAACGGGGCTCTTTCCCCAGTGTGACAGGAATCAAGTTGATGTTTAAAGTCTTTACTGAGAGGCTCGGAGGGAGCAGGGCTCCTCCATGTCTGGGTGTCTCTGAGAACACAGAAAAATCAGGATTCTCCACGTGTGCAGGGCAGAATTTGGGAATTCCAGGGGTGCTGAGAAGGGCATTGCAGTTGTGGGGCAGCCCCAGTGCCCCCCAGAGCCTGCCCCACACATCCCTGCCTGGGTTTGGGACAG
>VXBN01003556.1:94506-115061 GCA_013397395.1 Sinosuthora webbiana | reverse complement strand
AGAACCCTGCCCTGAGCTGTCCTGGCAGTGCTGGGCTGTGCACAGCCTGCCCCTGGGAGAGAAAAACCCTGCCCTGAGCTGTCCTGGCAGTGCTGGGCTGTGCACAGCCTGCTCCTGGGAGGGGAAAACCCTGCCCTGAGCTGTCCTGGCACTGCTGGGCTGGGGGATTTGGGGAGTCCCGGCTGGGGGATTTGGGGAGTCCCGGCTGGAACTGCCTCAGCTGCCTTTAGGGACAGCCATAACACGTGTCTGGGGCCGGGTTTCCAACGCAAACACCGAGGGGGTTTAACGCAGGGGATGTTTTAACCTCCTGGGGAGCAAACTGCTGCTGTCAGCTCCCTGTCCCTGCTAGGGCAGCTCTGGGCTGCTGCAGGGGCACAGCCGGAGCCTCCCCGGTGCTGTCACTGCAGAGAGGTTTGGGGTGATGTGCTGGTGTTGGGACATCCATCCCCAGGAGCTCGGGAGCTGCTCAGGACAGGCGGGCAGCAGGTGCCTGTGAGAGCTCCGGTGTGTGCAGGTAGAGCTCTGGGGTGCTGTTATTTGGGAATTTCCTTTCCCAAACCGCTGCTCCCCCAGCCCAGGGAGCCCCAGGGAGCCCCAGGACACCCTAAAGCCCGGAGGGGACAGAGAGGGCCCCGTTGTGCTGCAGTCAGAGCCCAGCCCAGCCCTGGGGGGGTTCTGGGGGCTTTGCTCTCAGAGGAGGCAGCTCTGCTCTGCCGAGGACTGGGAGGTGTGGGGAGCAATGGTACAAACCCGGCAGATGAAGCAGGAGATCCCAGTGAGATGTAATCCGCTCAAAACCCATTGATCGGGGCGCGGTTTTGCCTGGCCAAGTTCAGAGCAGACTTACAGCCTCAGGCAAGGCTTGTTCGTGCGTTTGTGCCCCTGGACAGCTCCCTCCCTCAGCTTCTCTTTTTTCCTCCTCTAGTTTCATTTTCCCTCTCTAGTTTCTGGTTTTTCCTCTCTAGTTTGGCTTTTCTCTCCAGGTATTTTTTTTTTTCCTCTCTGGTTTAGTTTTTTCCTCCCAAGTTCAGTTTCTTTCCCTGCCCTGTTTTAATGGAAGTTTCCAGCTGTTCTGGGTGTCTGCCTGAGAACACAATGCCTCAGTCAATCACTGCTGTGTGGAGCAGGCACTGCCCGCCCTGCTCTGGGGCTCTGGTGGTGTCAGTGGCTTCCAGGCCCATTGCAGGGGCAGATTTGGGGCATTTGCTGAGCCCCCAGAGCAGTTGTGATGAGGGCAGCGTTTCAGCATCCCCGGGGACCTGCAGGCAGGGNGTTTTTCCTCTCTGGTTTGGCTTTTCTCTCCAGGTATTTTTTTTTTTCCTCTCTGGTTTAGTTTTTTCCTCCCAAGTTCAGTTTCTTTCCCTGCCCTGTTTTAATGGAAGTTTCCAGCTGTTCTGGGTGTCTGCCTGAGAACACAATGCCTCAGTCAATCAATCAATGCTGTGTGGAGCAGGCACTGCCTACCCTGCTCTGGGGCTCTGCTGGTGTCAGTGGCTCCCAGGCCCATTGCAGGGGCAGATTTGGGGGGTTTGCTGAGCCCCCAGAGGCAGAGCTGGTTTGGGGGATTTGCTGAGCCCCCAGAGGCAGAGCTGGTTTGGGGGGTTTGCTGAGCCCCCAGAGGCAGAGCTGGTTTGGGGGGTTTGCTGAGCCCCCAGAGGCAGAGCTGGTTTGGGGGGTTTGCTGAGCCCCCAGAGGCAGAGCTGGTTTGGGGGGTTTGCTGAGCCCCCAGAGGCAGAGCTGGTTTGGGGGGTTTGCTGAGCCCCCAGAGGCAGAGCTGGTTTGGGGGGTTTGCTGAGCCCCCAGAGCAGTGTGATGAGGGCAGCGTTTCAGCATCCCCGGGGACCTGCAGGCAGGGGGGTTGGAGCTGTGCTAAAAGAGATGGTTTTCTGCTTTCGTTCCTCCCGCTTCTGAATTTCTCCTTCTTTTTTGTTCCTTTGCACCTTCTGAGTGTCGCTGCCCTCTGGGAGGGCTCAGCCCCGAGTGCCCCATCCCCAGCTCCCTGAGGCCTCTGTTCCCTCCTCCCCAGGAGATGTTTGCCCCACATTTAGCATTCAAGCATGGTGAAATGCTTCTGTTCCTTTTGAAAGAAGGATCCCGTGGTTTTCACGTGCTGTAACTGGGCCTGCAGCAAACTGTGCATCTCTGAGTTGCTGTGTTGGCTGCCTGCTCAATTAGGAGGAATGTTCCGTGCTAGTAATTGCCAAGGATCTACCCAAAAAAAGAGATGTCTCCTTGGCAGTGTGACTTTTTCTGGAGAAAAAAAAATAAAAAAAAAAAGAAATATTTCACGAAAGGGCTGAGGGAACTGCTCCAGATTTGCTTCCAGGATCTGTAAATCAGGCAGAGGATTTACATGTTCTGCTGTTTCAGCTGGAAGTCGCCTCCCCCATCAGATTATTTTAGCATTTTGTGGATAGTACTAATTAAAATTTATCATCGAAGTAACTGTAGTTTTAACGGGGCTCTTTCCCCAGTGTGACAGGAATCAAGTTGATGTTTAAAGTCTTTACTGAGAGGCTCGGAGGGAGCAGGGCTCCTCCATGTCTGGGTGTCTCTGAGAACACAGAAAAATCAGGATTCTCCACGTGTGCAGGGCAGAATTTGGGAATTCCAGGGGTGCTGAGAAGGGCATTGCAGGTGTGGGGCAGCCCCAGTGCCCCCCAGAGCCTGCCCCACACATCCCTGCCTGGGTTTGGGACAGCCCTGGGGGGCAGCAGCTTCCAGCCTGCCTTGGGGTGGGTGGGAATTCCCATCCCAGGGGCATTTCTCTGGGAACAGAAGCAGCTCCGTGCCTCTGTGGTGTTTTCAGGGATTTTAATGAACGCCTGGCTCTTGGTGGGGCAGCTGCAGGTTTTGTGTTGTCCATTGAGTGCCCCAAGGACTCTCCAGGGGAGAGAAACCAACAGCCTGCTGGGCTTGTTCTGCATTTTCTGTGGCTGTTCTGCATTTTCTGTGGCTCTTCTGCATTTTCTGTGGCCGTTCTGCATTTTCTGTGTCTGTTCTGCATTTTCTGTGGCTGTTCTGCATTTTCTGTGGTTGTTCTGCATTTTCTGTGTTCCCAGAGTGGAGGGACTTGGGGTCCTGTCCCCCCCTGTGCCGTGGGGTTCTCCTGCAGAGCCCCTTCCCTCTCCTGCCTTTGGGGAGAGGCGTTTTCCCAGCCCCTGACCCGGCCCCGGCCTGCTGCTGCCTTCCTCCCGTGCTCTTTCATCCTCATCCTCGTTCCTGCCCAGCTTTCCCTGCCCATCCCCATCCCCATCCCATCCCCACCTGCCCCGGCAGTTCCCAGCCCCCAGCAGCAGCATATTGAATTCCCTTCATGAATATTTGAGGCGCCTGATGGTGGCTCGTTATCAGCCCCTATCCCGGGAGATGGCAAGAGAGGCTGTGCGTAGGAGGGCGCTTTAAAAAGCTTATCTTCAGAGCCGCGATGTTTTGTGATTTCAAAAATTAAGTGTGGATTAACAAACGGAGAGCCGGCGCTGTCTGGGGAATCAGGATCGGAGAGAGGGAGAGCAGCAGTGACTCAACAAATCGCTTTATCGGCGGCGGGCGCAGCTCCCGGGGAGGATGTGCAGGGATGCTCCGGGGCTCCGACACTCAGCCCTGCCCCGGCACCGTGCAGGAGATGCATTAAAAACAGCCGTTCCTCCAAAATCAGGAGCCCGCAGAACTGCTGAAAGCGAGCGGGTTAAACAAGGCTCGCCGGAGTTTTGGTGGAGTTTTGTGCATTTATTTTTTCTGCGGGGAACAGTNCTGCATTTTCTGTGGCTGTTCTGTGTTTTCTGTGGCCGCTCTGCATTTTCTGTGGCTGCTCTGCATTTTCTGTGGCTGTTCTGCATTTTCTGTGGCTCTTCTGCATTTTCTGTGGCCGTTCTGCATTTTCTGTGTCTGTTCTGCATTTTCTGTGGCTGTTCTGCATTTTCTGTGGTTGTTCTGCATTTTCTGTGTTCCCAGAGTGGAGGGACTTGGGGTCCTGTCCCCCCCTGTGCCGTGGGGTTCTCCTGCAGAGCCCCTTCCCTCTCCTGCCTTTGGGGAGAGGCGTTTTCCCAGCCCCTGACCCGGCCCCGGCCTGCTGCTGCCTTCCTCCCGTGCTCTTTCATCCTCATCCTCGTTCCTGCCCAGCTTTCCCTGCCCATCCCCATCCCCATCCCCACCTGCCCCGGCAGTTCCCAGCCCCCAGCAGCAGCATATTGAATTCCCTTCATGAATATTTGAGGCGCCTGATGGTGGCTCGTTATCAGCCCCTATCCCGGGAGATGGCAAGAGAGGCTGTGCGTAGGAGGGCGCTTTAAAAAGCTTATCTTCAGAGCCGCGATGTTTTGTGATTTCAAAAATTAAGTGTGGATTAACAAACGGAGAGCCGGCGCTGTCTGGGGAATCAGGATCGGAGAGAGGGAGAGCAGCAGTGACTCAACAAATCGCTTTATCGGCGGCGGGCGCAGCTCCCGGGGAGGATGTGCAGGGATGCTCCGGGGCTCTGACATCAGCCCTGCCCCGGCACCGTGCAGGAGATGCATTAAAAACAGCCGTTCCTCCAAAATCAGGAGCCCGCAGAACTGCTGAAAGCGAGCGGGTTAAACAAGGCTCGCCGGAGTTTTGGTGGAGTTTTGTGCATTTATTTTTTCTGCGGGGAACAGTGCTGTGCTCTGAGAGAGGCGGGAGTCAGCTCCACGGCTTGTAAATGCTGTTCCAGGGGGGCTCCCCTGGGGGTGCAGGGTCTGCTCCAGGGGTGTTGGGCACGGCTCGGAGGGTGGGACAGGGCAGGGGATGCAGAATCCCTGAGGGAGCTGCAGAATCCCTGGGGAAGGGGCTCGGCTGGAGAAAATGGGGATCAGGAGGAATTTCTGGCTCTGCACAAGTCCCTGACAGGAGGGGACAGCCGCGGGGATTTGGGATCTTATCCAGGGAACAGGGACAGGAGGAGAGGGAACGGCCTCTGGGCTGGGTGGATTTTGGGAACAATTCTCCATGGAAAGGGCGCTCAGGAGCAATTTCTCCATGGCAAGTGTTGTTAAACACTGGAAGGGGCTGCCCTGGGAGGTTTGGGGTGCCCATCCCTGCAGGGATTTCCAAGCCCCGTGGATGTGGCACTTGGGGACACGGGGCACTGGTGGCCCTGGCAGGGCTGGGGAAGGGTTGGGGTCTGATCTCAGAGGGTTTTTCCAGCCTGAACCCCCCCGTGACTCTGTGAGCTGCCAGAGCTCCCAACCAGCCCCAGGTCCCAGCCCTGGAGGGGGCTGCTCTGTGTGTGAGCTCTGAGAAAGGGAATTTTACATCAGAAATTCCACTTTTTCTGTTAAAATAGAGGCGGTTCAAAGCAGCCCCTCTGCAGGGCGTGCCCCGGGCAGGCAGACCTGGGGGGGCACAGAGGAATTGAGTCAGTGGTGGCTGAGCTGCCTCTTCACTCCCTGTTTTGGAACCGATCTAATCAGGTTCCTTCGATGCGCCATAATGTTGGGGGAGATGATTAATACAAACCTTGCAAACGGAGATGAAGCTTTGAAATGAATTTCAAATATTAAAAGCGTTAATCAAAGCGTTAATTTCCCTCACTCCCATGGCAGCGGTTTTTTTGCAAAGTAAAGATAACTTCGGTCATCTTTTCCGACCACAAAATGAATTAAAGATAAGGGAGGTGGCTGTCTTGTGTGGAATAACAGTTAACATCTGTTTCCTTAGAACTTACATTGATTTAATTACTTCTCGTTTGGTTGACACTCAGAGCATCATTTAAACTCCTCCATACAAGTCAGACTCCTTTTCAGAGGAGATGTGTTGGCCCTTGTCCCTCATTCCTGACTGGGATGAGGAGCAGCCCGTGACCATGGCAGGGGGATTTCGGTGGGGAGCCCCACCCTGCAGCCCGGGGATGGACAGAGCAAGCACAAACCTCTCTGCAATGTCACTGTGTGCACACAGAGCTCTGGAGGGGAGCTCCTGATCTCCTCAGTTCCCGTGGGATGTGATAAACGCCGTGGGATAGTGCCCACTGCAGGTGCCTGCGGGAGCTGAGGGGGCACAGGGTGAGATTTGATCTGCAAAGAGCAGAAGGGAATTCAATGAAGTTGAGGCCAATGTGAGGAGCGCCCCACAGAAAGGGAAAGGGGCACGTTCAGCATATTAATTCTTCCTTAGCCTCTCTTTGGCCTCTCCCTTTGGTCCTGTGAATCCCACATTTCCTGGTGCTGCCCTGCCCCATCAAGATTCTGCAAAAAAAGTAGTGGTAAAACTTTTTTGTGGCATAAAAAATGTTTTAATATTGATTGATTGACTGATTGATTGATTGAAGGCCGTGACCTCATTTCTGGTGCATGAATATTCTGACTCTCTGAAGTTCTTGCTGTCCAGTGAATTTCCTTGGGTTTATTCTGGGTGCAGCTTCTCCTACACTGCCACAGGTCTGGATGGTTCATAAAACCAGGACTGCAGCACCCAGGAAATGGAGGCTTTAAAGACTGATGATGTTTTTTGGCAGCTTTCAGGGCAGTGTGGGCTTTCCTGGGGGCTGATTCCTGCAGCAGTCCCTGTGCAGTTAAACACTCCGGGCACTCTGGATATGGGGAAATGTTTCCTGGGTCTCTCAAGTCCAGCCTCAAGTGAAGCTAACCCCCCTGTCTGTAATGGGCATTGGAAAGGCTCTTTGGAAGGCAGTGAGTGAAGAGCTTTGTGCTGGAATATCCGTATTCCACCTCTCCCTGGGGTTCCTGGCAGAGGTGACCACAAGGCTAGGGAATGGGGCTGGGACAGACCCTAAATCCCAGCAGTGCCACCCCAGCCATGGCAGGGACAGTGCCGCTGTCCCAGGCTGCTCCAAGCCCTGTCCAGCCTGGCCTGGGGTGTCCCTGTCACTCAGGGCCTGTCCCCAGAGTCCCCAGCTGGTGTCAGGCAGGAGATTTCCATGGGGCACAGCTGGGATGGACCCTGGGCTGCCCCCCAGAGCTGCCCCTGTGCCCTTTGCAGCCTGTGGGGGCCCAGCTCCGTGGAATGAGTGCTCACACCCCGGCAGGGCAGGGCTGGGCCTGCCGGGCTGCAGGAGTGCTGTTATTGAGCTATATTGCATTTTTAGTGCCCATCTGAGACAGGCCCATTAAGGCTCAGCCGAGTGCATTAGGAACATTACTCCAGTGTGAAGGAGACGGGGATTATGAGAACGACTGGAAAGCCACGGAGTTATAGAGCTCTGCTCTTATTCCCCATTTCCCTGGCCGAGGGCTGGGGACAGAACCTATTTAACAAGCCCCAGCTTTGCTGAACGTGCCCGTTTTGGGTCCCAGAAGAGCTCTGGTCACTGTGGGAGCTCCCAGCAAGGACCTGGGCTGTGAATCTGGAGGCAGGATGTGCTGCAGCAGGGGAGGAGTGATCCAAAGCCCAGGTGGGACCCAACAAAACCCTGTTTGGTCACAGCCATCCCAGCTGGCACCTGCAGGTCTGATCCAGGGACACTCTGAGGGTTTGGCACCAGTTTGGGTCTGGGTATGGAAGCGTCCTCTGGGGTTCAGCTCCTCAACCCTATTTTGGCCCTTTATTTGTGGGCCTCGTTCCGTGTCCCTGATCTATTGCAGAGCTTCTGTACGGCTGGCACTGGGCTCCTGAGAGCATTTTGTCATGCTGCAAATGCTGGGTGGGAAAAGCAAGGAAACATGTTTCCTTCCAAAATTATCTCTCAGAGATCTCTTCTCCCGCCTGCCCTCCCACGGAGATGTCTCACAGTGTCCTGGCTGCTCCCTGCATTTGTCACTCTTTGGAGAGGTGACAAGTCTGTGCTGGCCCTGACACGCAGCAGCCACAGCAGGGACATTGTCTGGGAGCAGGCAGAAACACCGTGGTGCTTCTGGGAAACAACAGGGAACACTCCAGCCCTGCCTGGAAAAGCTCCATCATTGGGGAAAGCTCCATCACTGGGGAAAAGCTCCATCATTGGGGAAAGCTCCATCACTGGGGGAAAGCTCCATCATTAGGGGAAAGCTCCATCATTTGGGAAAAGCTCCATCATTAGGGGAAAGCTCCATCATTGGGGAAAAGCTCCATCATTAGGGGAAAGCTCCATCACTGGGGAAAGCTCCATCACTAGGGAAAGCTCCATGGTTAGGGGAAAGCTCCATCATTAGGGCTGGAGCTCTGCTCTCCCCGGGGTATTTTGGGTTTTCTGTTTGTGTCTCTCCCCAGCCGGAGCTCACACCACCCACGGCTGTTCCTGAAGCAGAAATATCTCAGAATTACCTCAGGAGTGTCTCAGGAGTGTTGTGACACTGCTGGGGGGGCTCTGCTGAGCTGCTGCTGCTCAGGCTGCCCTAGAGCTGCGCCCAGGCTCTGTAAGGACGGACCTGAGGCTCAGTGGGGACCACGGGGTGGTGCTGGGCTCCAGCTGGGCCCCCGAGGTCTGCTCCAGCCTTGGCAGCTCTGTGAGCCTGGCTTATCCCTGACTCTGTCTGTGAGCCTGGCTTATCCCTGATTCTGTCTGTGAGTCTGGCTTATCCCTGATTCTGTCCGTGAGTCTGGCGTATCCCTGATTCTGTTCATGATTCTGGTTTATCCTCAGTTCTGTCTGTGAGTCTGGCTTATCCCTGATTCTGTCTGTGAGTCTGGCTTATCCCTGACTCTGTCTGTGAGCCTGGCTTATCCCTGATTCTGTCCGTGAGTCTGGTTTATCCCTGACTCTGTCTGTGAGCCTGGCTTATCCCTGATTCTGTTCACGATTCTGGTTTATCCTCAATTCTGTCTGTGAGTCTGGCTTATCCTTGATTCTGTCCGTGAGTCTGGTTTATCCCTGATTCTGTTCATGATTCTGGTTTATCCTCAATTCTGTCCGTGAGTCTGGCTTATCCCTGACTCTGTCTGTGAGTCTGGTTTATCCCTGATTCTGTTCATGATTCTGGTTTATGATTCTGGAGCCTGGCCAGGGCTGCACCCAAGGTGGACCCAAAATGGTCACAAAATGGACAAACGGTCACCAGGTCTCACACTTTGATAAGTTTTGGTCCATTTGCACATTGGGGTTTAACTGTCCAATTCCAGCTCCAGGCTGTGAGGTCCCATCCTGCTTGTCCCTCCCTCCAGCCCACCCTTGGTTGTGCTTTTGGGGCTGAGAGTTGTCCTTGGTGTGCAGCAGGACAAGGATTTGTTTTGTGTCCCTGCTGTGTGCAGAGCTGAGTGACACTGACTGTGAGCTCAGAGCTGCCCCCCTGGGCACCACAGAACCTCAAATACATCACAGATAAAACTCAAGGCATCAGCCCCAATGCACCTTTTGTAGCAGATTTAGGAAGCCAAGATCTCCCAGTCCCTTGTGCGGCCAAGGCCTGGCTGAGCCTGTTCCCACTGGTGGTCCTACAGCACATCCTCGTTTTCCTGCCAGTCTGTCTCACAAACAGAGCTCTCCTACATCTCTCAAAGTGATCTTGCACCGTTCTTATAATTTAATTTAGTGTTCCCAAGGAGAGTCTTAATTTTTTGTATATTACTGGAGTTTAACTGCCATAATAAAGGACAATTCTGAGGTGATAAAACACACCGGGAATGTCATTAAATATGCAGCAAAGGTCTGACACAATGGAATTAAGCATTAATGAATAACATACTGGAAATATTAGTCTTCCCTATTAGTTTAGGTGTTCTGTTGTTGGGTGATGATGAGGGCTAATGTGAAAAAATGAAACAATAAACAAGATTGGTGAAAATGAAATTTCCAAGTGATTCAGTAGCTCCTTCGTGTGTAGAAAGTTTCTAAGTTAAAGCTGTTGGGTATCCACAGGGATCCTTTTCCTTGGATAAATTGTTGTCATTCCATGTTTTAATGTAATTTTATTACCGGTGCACTTTCCATTTTTACAATTGAATTACCATACTATGGAGATGTAATTTAAATCCGAGCCCATCTGCAGAGCGGGGCAGTTGTAAACTTCTTTTACTGCCATGAGCAAGGACTTTGGAGCTCTTGGCAGGCAGAGAGTGAGCATTCCTAGGGAGCAGGGCATTAATTGTTCCAGCAAAGAAACAAGCAGCCAGTCCAGAGCCTCGTTAGGACTTTGATTTAGGACACAGGGGCCCAGCTGGCGTTTCTGGATCTCTCCACAAGCCATTTTTTAACTTGAAGTTCCTTTTTCCTGAGGATCCTGCGTACTCTCTGCTGGTTTGGCCTCTCCATTTCTGTTTTCCCCTTGCGGTGTGGGGCTCCAGGCCCAGGATGTTCCATCTCCCAGACCCGTGTTTTGTGCAGCAGAATGAAACCCCACCCAGCTCTCTCTGAATGTGCCTTGAGCCGGTTTCATTCTGGGGCAGGAGAAATCCATTTATTTCCATTTGTGGCTGCAGGGAACGGCAGGAGCTTTTCTCTCCCTCAGCTCATGTCCACAGACAAACTCCTTTGGAGTGCCTGGGCACCTCCTGGGATCCACATCAGCCTTTCCAGAGAGGTTTCACAGGCCTGGTGTGCAGCACCCGTTGGCGGGTGGTTTTCTCTCTCCTTAATCCGTTGCTCAGAGGGTGATTTGTGTGTGCTGAGACTCCGGGGTTCCCGTTTTTCCTTTGTGGATTCCCATGGGACAGATCTGTTCTCTGTGCAGGTGCCACTCACTTTTCTCCCCAGGAGCAGGTTGTTGTGCAGAGGAACTTTTCACACCCGAGGCTGTTTCGCTTGGGCACCTGCAAGCTGCTCTTAGAAGAAGTGGAATGACTTATCTTGATAATTCAGCAGAGCAAGGCCTGATTTCCTAAATCCTTTCTTTGGTACCATCTTTTACCTGCCTGCAGCATCCACCTGTACTTCACCTGGGCTTTGCTCACCCCTCCCCTCCTTCAAATCTTCATTTTGGGGTGTTTTCCGTGCGGTGAGGGGCGTCTTGGAATCGCTGCCAGGGGCTTTGCCTGTTGTTCCCAGAGCCCTGATAAACACCCAGGGGGCGGCCCTTGGCAGAGCTCGTTTTAAAGGAACGTATCCATCGGATTAATTGGGAGTTCCTTTTAACAGCCGTCAGCGCCAGCGCGACGTCGTGACGCGATGTTCTCGGCGTCGCCAAAAGCGATTCCCCTCCCCAAAAGGGGATCTCTGCAGATAAATCAGCTGAAAAAGTGTTCAGTTGCCTCTTCTGCTACCTGCTAATCCAATTAAGCGGCGATAAGAAAAACAGCTCGCGGAGAATTCCAGGCGAGCAGAGTAACGTACTGAGTGTTGTAGCGGGATCCGAACAGCACAAAACAACCGCGGGTCTCCACGGCTACTGCAGCTGCTGCTCTCTGCTCCCAGCTCCTGCGGCCCCTGCGCAGCTGCACCGCCTGCTCCTCCTGCAGAGGATCCTCCACGGGACAGGGGCCACAGGGGCAGCCAGGGCATTGCTTGGGGGTTACTCAGGGGTTACTCAGGGGTGACAGGGGCAGCCAGGACATTGCTCGGGGGTTACTCAGGGGTTACTCAGGGGCGACAGGGGCAGCCAGGACATTGCTCGGGGATTGCTCAGGGGTTACTCAGGGCATTGCTCAGGGCATTGCTCAGGAGTTGCTCAGAGGTTACTCAGAGCATTGCTCAGGGATTGCTCAGGGGTTACTCCAGAGTTGCTCAGGGATTGCTCAGGGAGTTGTTCAGGGGGTTACTCAGACCATTGCTCAGGGGTTACTCAGGGCATTGCTCAGGGGTTACTCAGGGGTTGCTCAGGGGTTGCTCAGGCTCTGTTGTGTCCCAGCCCCTGCTGTGTCCCCTGTCCCCGGGGAGCTGCAGACCCTGCACCGGGGCCTGACCTCGTGCCAGGCTGTGACACAGGGAGCTGGCATTTCCCTGGCATTTCCCTGGCATTTCCCTGGCATTTCCCTGGCATTTCCCTGGCATTTCCCTGGCATTTCCCTGGCATTCCCAGGGAAAATCATCCCGTGCTGCTCCTTCAGAGGGCGTGTGCTGTGGATCCACTCCTCGGGGCGGGGGCTCCGTATCCACCCGTTATCCCAGCAGCCTGAGCCTGCTGGTTACTCCGTGCTGTGGGACCCACAAATTCACACAAAAACCTCTAATGGATTGGGTCGGGAGCACTTTGGGGGTTGTTATTCTCCTTTATTCCTTCCCAGCCTTTCCTTTTCACCGTTTCCTTTCTCCCCACTGAAACAATCCTTTTTCCTCCCTCTGCCAGGGTCCAGCAGAGCTCCTTTGCCTTCAGGCAGCTGCAGCTCAGCTTCCCTCTGCCAAAACTCCGGGAAAACGGGGCTGAGCTGCTCCGTGAGGGGCCCAGGGGTGGGCACAGGAGTCAGATTTCACCATTTCCAAGCGGGGATTCGGTTTTCCCGGCTGTCCCCTGGTTCCCTCTGGGTTTGCTTTGCCCCGGGATGAGGAGGATTCTCCGGGCCTTGAGCCTCCTCCTCCTCCAGTTCCTTCACCCCCCAACACCTTCCCCAGTGCTTCAATTAGCAGGACTGTTAAACGTGGGTTTTAAAGCCTCTCCGTGAATCTCTCCCTTGTCCTGCTGCCTTTTAATTAACTCATCCCCACCGCTGGTTTTTATTAAGAGCTCTGATGGGTTATTAATTACCGCGCCGTGCGCTGTGCTGAGCAGGTCGGTATCAAAGATGCCGTAAAAGATGAAAGTGTTTACTACTGAGGAACAAAATAATTAAGGCAAAAGTTGTGTTTTCATCTGCCAGCAACAACCAGAATGTCAGTGGAGATGGGATTTTTTTTGTTTTTTAATTTTATCTTTTCTAAAACAAACTAGACAACAGGAACTGTGCTTTAGGTGGGCAGTTTTCGGTGTGGCTGTAGGGAGCCGATGCTCTTTGCTGTGTTCTCTGGGTGTTTATGAGCAGTCCCGTTCACAGATTTATCCTGGGGCTTCTCTGTTTGTGTCTGTCCGTCCTGTTTGGTGGTGGGCACCTGAGTGAATGGGGATTTTCTTGCACAATTGGGTTTTGCCAATATCTCAGCTCTGGCTGTTCCTGTTCCAGGTAAGTCATTGCAGTGGGAGCGTTTTCCCCCAGTAATCCCTCAAGCTGCAAAATCAAAAAGAATCTCAGGCCTCCACTGAGCTAAACCCTGCCCAATACACTGTCAGTACCTTCAGCCTCTCAGCCTGTTGTTTTGGGGGTTTATTCATCAGTTTGAGCCCGTTCAGGGTGTTGTTTCCTGTTTTAATTCCTCTCCTTTTCATCCTTCCACTGCCCTTTTCTTTGCTTATTTTGCTTTTCTATGGGCTGGGCACAGCCTGTGCAATCCCTGACCCTCCCAGGCATGCAGGCTGTGCTGTCAGGGCAGGAATTGCATGGATCCCTCTGGATCTGGCCGTGGAGTGCCTGGAAGGGCAGGGATCCCTGCAGAGTTCCTGCCCTGCCAGGCTCCCCTTTGGGCCCTGCATTCCCCACTGCCCTTGCTGTGCTCTCCCCTGTCCTCCCCTTGATGCCTGGGGAAGGCTGAGCTGGAACAGAGACTGGACAGAGCTGGAGAATAAAGTAGATATTTATTGAAAGGCCTTTAGGGCACACCTTGGCCAGGACAAGAGCCTGGCCAGGGCTACACTGAGGGTGGAATAAGAATGGTCACAAAATGGACAAAGGGTCACGAGGTCTCACATTTTGATAAGTTTTGGTCCATTTGCATCTTGGGGTTTAATTGTCCAATCCCAGCTCCAGGCTGTGAGGTCCCATCCTTCTTGTCCCTCCCTCCAGCCCACCCTTGTTTGTGCTTTTGGGCTGAGAGTTGTCCTTGGTGTGCAGCAGGAGAAGGATTTGTTTTGTGTCCCTGCTGTGTGCAGAGCTGAGTGACACTGACTGTGAGCTCAGAGCTGCCCCCCTGGGCACCACAGAACCTGGAATACAGGGAAGATAAAGCTTAAGGCATCTCTCTGAAGGTCCCTTTGTGCTCTGCCCCCCGGCACAGGTGGGCTCTGCATCGCCCAGTCCCTGAAGATCCCCCAGGACCGCCGGGACAAGAGCATCGACTTCGACAGGATCATCCGGCAGCTGCTGGAGACGCCCAACGCCAGGGCCATCGTCATCTTCGCCAACGACGAGGACATCAGGTGGGGCTGGGGCAGGGACAGCCAGGACAGCTCCCCGTGGGGCAGGGAAGGGTCTGTGCTGGGAGCCACTGGAGCTGGGAGTGTGGGGAAGCACCAGGGGAAGCACAAGGCTGCTCCTGCCCTGCTCTGGGGTGCCCAGACTGTGCTGGAGGGACAGGAGTGGGCACCAGGGTCTGGGGACTTGTCCTGGAGTGGGGACCAGGGTCTGGGGGCTTGTCCTGGAGTGGGGACCAAGGTCTGGGGGCTTGTCCTGGAATGGGCACCAGGATCTGGGGGCTTTTCCAGGAATGGGCACCAGGGTCTGGGGGCTTTTCCAGGAATGGGCACCAGGATCTGGGGGCTTTTCCAGGAATGGGCGCCAGGATCTGGGGGTTTTTCCAGGAATGGGAACCAGGGTCTGGGGGCTTTTCCAGGAATGGGAACCAGGGTCTGGGAGTTTCTCCTGGCACGGGGTGGGTTACTCGTGCTGGATGGCAGAGCTGACCTTTCCTCTCAGAGGAATTGGGAACACGCCCCCCTCTCCAGGCAAAACTCCACTTTGTGTAATTCATTAATTCAGAGTCTGTTTTATGGCCAATGACAGTTCACGGTGATGGAGTGACTTGGATGCTCAAGGTTAAACCACCTGGAATGGGCTCATAAAATAACACAAAGAATATTTTGTGTTTCATTGCTCACTCGCGTATTCTGGGTCCAGAATTTGAAATGAGCTTAAAACGGTGATGGAATCATTGGTTCCTGAGAGGCCTGGTCCCACAAAATGAATTCAGGAAAAAGATTCAGTAAAGTAATGGTAAAACTGTTTTAGTGGAATCAATAACTCAGTCCTGGGATATAGGGGGAATTTAAAGAGTTCCACTGGTGCTGCATGGATCATGGTTGGGATCATGGGCTGGTTTGGGTTGGGAAGGACCTTTGAAGATCAGCCAGTTCCACCCTTCCCTGGGCCAGGCTGCTCAGAGCCCTGGTGATACCGGGTGTCCCAAGGCCCTGAGCTCTGCTGGGTGCAGGGCTGGGCTGTCCCTGTCCCTGCCCCACTCTGAGCTCACTGAGTCCAGCCACTGCCACCCCCATTTCCCAAAGCAGCTCCCCATCCCAGTGAGCTCCCGTCACCCACCGTCTGTTCCTCTCCACAGGCAGATCCTGGCGGCGGCCAAGAGGGCGGATCAGGTGGGACATTTCCTCTGGGTGGGCTCCGACACCTGGGGCTCCAAGGTGAGCCCGCTGCTGCAGCAGGAGGACGTGGCCGAGGGAGCCATCACCATCCTGCCCAAGAGAGCCACCATCGAGGGTAAGAGCCTGTCCTGCCCCTCCTGCTGCTCCCTGGGGGTTTGGGGGTAAACAAACGGTGTCCAGGGCTTGGAATTCGTCTCCATCCCCTGATTTGTCCCCAAACGTCTGTAGCCCTGGTTTCGTGCCTGAGATGTTTTGGTTTTCTGAAATTCTTCTCCCAAGGAATTTTCTGTAAACAGGAGAAGTGTTTTTGTAACTGTAATTTTGTTATTCATTCCTTTCCCCAGGAGGGACTTCTTGGTGTCCCTCTGCTCTGACCAATGTGAGTGAAGAGGTTTTGTCTTTGTGTCACCAATGGAATTGGTCTGTGTGAAATAGTATAAAAGGGAGACACATCCCAAAACCAGAGGAGTCATTTTCAGCCTTCTGGAGTCAGAGGCTGTGTCGCTGTGGTGTGAAACAGAGTCAGATGTCCCTGCTCCTCCTGTGGAGCCTCCAGGCTGCTCCCCAGCCGAGGAGCTGCCAGCAGTCGGTTGTCAGAGACCTTTAAAGAAAAAAAGGGACAAAAGTGTGTAGGATCAAATGAGGGGTTGGTTAATTCTGTTAACAGGGTAAAGAAATATCTTAAATGAGAGAGTGGAGATAGATTTCAGAGCTTGGGAGGGTGTGCCAGGGCTCTACCCCTGGAAAGAGAAGGCCAGCTGGTCTGAACTCTGAACACACAGGGGGGGAGCACCTCGGGCAATTCAGGTTTCCCCTCTGAGGCAGAGGAGAAGTTTCCTGCTGAAGGACTAAAACTTCATTTTTCAGTCAGTGGTTTAACTTTTATTTCAGACCCAGCACTGTATTTATCCATATGGCTTGTGTGCCTCAGAAACACCCACGCTCGCACAGATGTGTGTGTGGCGAACTTTGGGAAACTTGTTTGGCTTAATCCCTTTGTTTCCAAACGTCCCTTTGGGCTCTGGAGTGTTTGTTGTCTGATCTCACCTCACTTTGTTCATGCTGCGGTGGGAGAAGGTGCTTTAGCACCCACCTGGCTTCCTGTGGGCCCCAGGGAGGTTGGTCAGAGTCCGTGTTCTCTGGAACAGGCAGGAAAAGTTTCCAGGGGAGGCACCGAGCAGAGAGACCCAACTGCTCTGCCCACGCTGATACGGGTTCTGGTGTCTGCACTCCCTGCAAAACCAAATATTTGCGTTTTTCCTGTGCCTGCACTCGCTGCTCATCAGTTATTCCTCTCAGGTAGATCTTCTGTTTCGTTCTTTTGCATTTTTAACCCCCCGAGGCACTCTTGGATGTTATTTCTCCGTAAATACAGGAAGTTGACAGACAATGAAGTGGTTTGTTTCAGAAAACCAGGATATTTTAATAAGCTTTTCACACTGTCTGTATTCATCCCTGAGGGTTTCTGACACAGCAGCGAAAACTCTGTCAACAGTGCACGGAAACCAAAACTTTCCACGTTTGTTTGTTTGTTTTAAAACATTTCCCTTTTACGCTGCACGTGAAACCCCTGCTGGGAGGCACGAGGGGGGTTTGGATGCAGTGAGTGAGGATGGCAGAGAGTGGGAGAGTTCAGGTGTAGGAAGTCAGTTAAATCGGAGTTCTGGATGTCAGTGGGTTTGGTGTGTCTGCAGGAAAACTGGGGTTTATTGAGCCTGCAAACATCTCCTTGGAGAACATCTCCTTGGAGGACACCTCCTTGGAGGACATCTCCTTGGAGGACATCTCCTTGGAGGACATCTCCTTGGAGGACATCTCCTTGGAGGACATCTCCTTGGAGGACACCTCCTTGGAGGACATCTCCTTGGAGGACATCTCCTTGGAGGACATCTCCTTGGAGGACATCTCCTTGGAGAACATCTCCTTGGAGGACATCTCCTTGGAGAACATCTCCTTGGAGGACATCTCCTTGGAGGACATCTCCTTGGAGAAGCGCCTGGAGCTGGCTGGGTGTGTTTGCACCACAGGGGCTGGGGGGTTCCTGTGGTGCCTAAGTCACGTTTTGCCTGCAGGTCTCTGTGCCTGAGGTGTCCTGCAGGGGCACACACACACTGTGGGCTCTGTGGGCTCCTCTCTGGGCAGGGGTGGG
Organism: Sinosuthora webbiana; assembly: GCA_013397395.1. NCBI lineage: Eukaryota > Metazoa > Chordata > Aves > Passeriformes > Sylviidae > Sinosuthora > Sinosuthora webbiana. The sequence goes on along the minus strand of VXBN01003556.1, from coordinate 97,742 downwards.
AGCTGTGCCCGGGCAGGCCCAGAGCCAGGTGTCCCTGTGGCTGTCCCTGGTTGTCCCTGGCTGTCCCAGGCTGGGGCTGCTCCCTGCCCTGCCCAGCCCCATCCAGCCATCCCTGGTGCCATCTGGATGTGCCATCTGCTGCTGCTGTCACAGCCTGCAGGGCTGCCCGAGGGGGCACAGCTCGTCCAGGGCTGTTTGCAGCTCCCCATTCCCCTTCCAGAGTGATCCCATTTCTGTCCCATTCACCGGTGAGCAGTGAAAGTGTCAGGAATCCTCTGGCTTTGGTGTCTCCATGCCAGGGGAGGCCCTAATCCCTCTGTATTCCTGCCTTCCCCATGCTCAGCTGCCCTTGTCCCTCTGCATTCCTGCCTTCCTCGTTCCTGGAGGTTGTTCGCTTTCCAGCCTGTTGTTTCCATTTCATTTGGCCACGAGACCCAGAGAGAAAGGAATTAGGCATTTTACTGTCATCCTTTTGCCATCCAGAAAGGAGCAGCTGCTCCCTAAAGCTCAGCAGGGCATGACTTCTGACGAGGGCACAGAATAACAGAGATAAAACACTCGGATTTTCCCTGCAAACTGAAGGAAGCAAAGTGCAGGAGCAGGCTGGGGCTCAGGGCCTGGAAGCATCTCTCCTTTTTTTTTTTCCCTTTCCTTTTATCCCTGTCTTAAGCAGTATTTGGAATATGTTGGAAGGAGATTCTAAGAAGCCTTGCTGGAAGCAGAGGGAGCACTGAAGGTGTGCCTTCACCTGGATATTGACACTGCCAGCAAAGGGAGCAATGTTTGGCTGGTCAGGCAGGGAATGCTCAGCAAATCTGCACTGAAGTGGGGGTTCCTGTGAGGTCAGGGGTGCAGGGCACACTCTGGGTCAGCAGGGTGTGTCTGCAGAGCTGGTGGTCACAGGAGTCATAAACCAAAACGCTCCCTGTACAGAAATAAAAAGGCATTTTCCAAGTTATTCTTCATCCCCAGCTGCGAGTTCAGCTCACGGTACAGGTGTGAAGTGCAGGTGTGCTCTGGTGTCACTCCCCTGGGCTCAGCTACCAGCTGATGCTCCTGCTCCTCTGACAATGGGAATATCCCACAGCCCCGGGCTCCAGGGGGGGCCTGGAGTGTTTGGCTTTTTGTAGGATCAGGCCCCAGATCCTCAGTTATTTGTCTTGGTACTTGATGCCACTCTTGGGACAGAATTTTCTGTGCCACAGTCCCACGGGGGGGATTTAGGAAATCATTAGAGGAACTGAATTCATTCATCTTAAGTCAGTCTTAATATAGCCTGATTGTGTTTGATGTAATTATGCTGAAAGGATAAAGTTGCATTTTATTTGCATAATTGCAGCAGACAGGGAGCCACAGAAGTGCACATGAGAAAGAGGAATCACTCCTTGGCAAGTGGGGAACACGCTCCAGTGCCAGCCCAGCCAGGTACAGGGAGCCTGAAGGGCCTGGAGAGGCTTCCAGGGGGAAAAGAGGAGATTGTAGTGATTTATTTATATTTGTTGGTCTGTTTGCTCACAGAGCAGCTGTGGCAGCAGGAGGCTGTGCTCTGAGCTGTCCCAAAGCAGAGCTGTGCTGGGCCCTCCCGACCCCAGAGGAGATTCCCAAACCTCATCCTGAGTCCCAAAAGCTGTTCTCCTCCTCACCTCAGCTGGGAGGGACAACGACCCCCTCTCCTCTTCCTCTCTCTCGTCCCCACACCTTTTCCTGTGCAGTTTTCATCAGGCTGGGAGCAGTTGCTGCAGTCAGTGTCACTGCTGAGCACTCAGAGCTCTGGGGTCCCCTCTGATGTTTTTCTCCCTCACCTTTCCCAGGTGTGTGTGCTCTGCCTGCACAGACAGCAGCTCCCAGGGGGATGGACCAGGGAGGGGAGAGCTGCAGGAGAAATGCAGAGGATAACACAGAGATTTGATCTTAATTATTTAGAAAGTCTGGCAAAAGCTTTGCTGATGTGGAGAAAAAAAACCACCCCAGTCTTTGCTGTCTGAGGGCAGAATGGATGCAGCTGAACAGTGGGATCCAAATAGATTTCAGATTAATGGTTCAGCTCCGAGGCTGTGGATGGGGCTGAGGCTGGAGTCTGTGAAGCTCTGGCCAGGAAGGTTGAGGGATAGCTCAAACCTAGCACAGGGATGAGCTCACACATCTAAAAAAATAAAACCTGCAAGCGCTGCAAACCGACAGAACTGTCCTTGGAATGTTCAGTTGTTTGTCTTCCCGGGAGACAGTGAATCCTGCTTTGTTTTCCTCTCCAGCAGGAGCTGCTTTGCTCCTTTTTTGTTTGGGCAGCACGAGCTCGGGAAAAGGCAATGGAAGAGTGGTGACTTCAGCAAAACTGGGAATGAAATGCTCTCCCTGCTCTGAGGGGTTTTACCCTCCCAGCCCCAGCGTGGCAAAGGGAAGGACTCAGGGGTCATTCTCCCCGGAATATTCCCTGGGAATGACGTGCTGCCCACAGCCCTTCCAGGCCAGTGGATATTGCACAGCAGTTCTGGTCAAACCCAGGGGTTTGGGTTTGACCCAAAGGTCAAACCCTTCCCTGGGCTTTGTTCTCTGTGTCCAGCCTGGTGCAGGGTGTTCCCCAGCTCTGCTGCTCTCCAGCCTTTGGTGTCCCCGGGGCAGGAGCCGTGTGCTCTGGAGAGGAACTGGGATGGAAAGCTGTGGTGGCTCCAGGGCTTTGTTCCCTGGGGCTGGAGCAGAGCCCAGGAGCACCAGAAGCCAGAGGGGACCCCAGTCCCGGGGAAAAGGCACAGGAGGTGCAGCTTGGGCCATCGGTGCCTGGGACCAGCCCCCCCAGATTGGCTCAATCTCCCCATTCCCTGCCCTGAATTGTCCTCCCAGCCCCCTGAGCTCTTTCCCTTCCCACTGCAGGGCCCCAGCTGTGCCCCTGTCCCTCGGTGTCCCTCCTTGTCCCTTGGTGTCCCTCCTTGTCCCTTGGTGTCCCCCGCAGGCAGGGTCAGGGCTGTGGGGCAGGTGAGTGTGGCTGTGCAGGTGCCCCGTGTCCCCAGAGGGGACATTCCTGCTGGGAGTGCTGCACACCAGGCCGGGAGAATTCACATTCCCTGGGCTCTCATGGGGACCCCCTCCTTCCCACTCAGGATATTCTGGGATCCCCTGGGGTCTCTGTGGGGCTCAGCACTGCAGGAGGGGTCTCATGGGGACCCCTTCCTTCCCACTCAGGATATTCTGGGATCCCCTGGCTGCTCTGTGGGGCTCAGGTCTCACGGGGACCCATTTCC
>VXBN01003556.1:51313-77915 GCA_013397395.1 Sinosuthora webbiana | reverse complement strand
CCTCCAGCCCTGGCTGTGACGGTGGTGTCCATCCAGCCCTGTGACAGTGGTGTCCATCCAGCCCTGACTGTGACAGTGGTGTCCCTCCAGCCCTGTGACAGTGGTGTCCCTCCAGCCCTGACTGTGTCAGTGGTGTCCATCCAGCCCTGTGACAGTGGTGTCCATCCAGCCCTGACTGTGACAGTGGTGTCCATCCAGCCCTGACTGACAGTGGTGTCCATCCTCCCTCTGCCTCCTGAGCAGCAGCCCTGGGCCTTCCTCTGTGCCCTGGGCAATCCTCACATGTGTCTGCTCCATTCTGGGAGCCTCACCCGAGCTCCTGCCGTTCCAGGTGTCCCTTTCTTGTCAGCTCTGACAAAGCCGAGCCTAACTCAGCCTGAGCAGCCCTGAGAGTCGTGATTAGCCAAATCCCATTTAGCACTTTGCTGCCTTTCCCGAGGAGCCGAGGAATTACAGCCACTGCTTCTGATTCACTCTAAGTGTTTCCACTCAAATGTATTCTGGCTGCATGAATCCGTAATGACAATTAAATATCTGCCTGGTGCTCACAAGGAGCCAGCGAGGAGAGATTTCACTGGGAGATTTTCTGTACCAGCCTTTGAACTGAATTTGTATCTGATCTCAGAGGATTGTAGGAGAGACAGGAAACAATTTACCAGGCCTAGAATGGAGACGATGCTAATTCACTCCTTCAAATCTTTTTTTTTCACTCCCTGGAATTCAATGAAGAATGGGAATCATGAAGAAAACGATAATCCTAAAGTTCAGTGCTACAACAGGAGAGATTTTTCATTGCTTTAGGGAAAAAAAAGTTACACAGGAGGAGGAAGCTTTGAATATAGATATGCTGGAGGATTGTCATAATCTTCAATCTTGACACAATATTACCCTACCCTACCGAAACCTATTTTAATATGTCTGGAAATAAATGTCACCCTGGAAGGTTGCTCCTGGAGCTCTGAGGAAATGAGGCACTGCTTCTCTCCTGCTGGAAGGTTCCCAGCCAGGGCTGTGGTGATGAAAACACAGGTTAAAATGCTGAGAGCTCACCTGAGCTCAGGCTCACGGGTCAGGGGGCTCCAGGCTGTGCCAGCACGCAGGAGGGGCTGGGGGTTCTCACCCTGCACATTCCTGTGTTTGTCACTGCAGCACATGGTGAATGGAATCAATTCAGGGTCCTGCCCAAGGCACTCCCGTGGCACGGAGTCCAGACCAGGGAGAGCACAGGGAATGCTCTTCCCAGACCAGGGAGTGCCCAGGGAATGCTGAGCCCAGACCAGGGAGAGCACAGGGAATGCTGAGCCCAGACCAGGGAGAGCACAGGGAATGCTGAGCCCAGACCAGGGAGTGCCCAGGGAATGCTGAGCCCAGATCAGAGAGAGCCCAGGGAATGCTGAGCCCAGACCAGGGAGTGCCCAGGGAATGCTGAGCCCAGACCAGGGAGTGCCCAGGGAATGCTGAGCCCAGACCAGGGAGTGCCCAGGGAATGCTCTTCCCAAGCTTTCTCCTCTCTCCCGCCCCGGCTGCACGGCGGTGACAATGACGATGACGATGACGGAGTGGAACACACTGTGGAGGAGGAAGTTATTTCTGGATGCCAGTCAAGACTCACTAGACCCGGGCTGGCTTCTGTCAGCAGCATCCCTCGGAAGCAGATGGAGCCTTTTCTGCAGGGGGGAGGCGGCATTTGGAGGCTGCACTCACAGGAGGGGTTTCCACTGGAGAGCTCCCTGCGGGCAGGGCGAGGGCAGGGGGGCTGCAGGGCACGAGGGAAAGCCCCCTGAAATTCCTGGTGTTGGGCAGAGTGGGGTGAGGTGAGGGCTTGCTGTGTGTTCTGAGGCAGAGGTAGTGGATCTGTGGGTGATGCCAGTGTCCTGTTGGGGTGCCTGGGGGACGCACGGCCTCGTGTTCGCAGTGTGAAAGCTCCCAGCCCTGACCACACAAAAGCCTTGGTAAAGCTTTGGTGTTGGTGGTTGGATTTTGTGTGGTTTCCTTCCCCCAGGCAGTGCTGGCACCCCAGTGATGTTCAACAAGAACGGGGACGCCCCGGGGCGCTACGACATCTTCCAGTTCCACAGCAGCAACACCAGCACGCCCGGCTACCGCCTGGTGGGCCAGTGGACGGACGACCTGCAGCTCAACGTGAGTGCTGGGGCTGGGCTGGGGCACCCAGAGCTGCACCCAACCCTTTGGTGTTTCCTCACAGCTCCATGGTGGGGTTATTGTGTGTTATCTCCTAAAAACCCTGCAGGGCCTTTGGTGTTTCCTCACAGCTCCATGGTGGGGTCATTGCGTGTTATCTCCTAAAAAGTTAGAAGGGTCCTTTGGTATCTCCAAAAACTCAGCAGGATCTTTGCTGTTTCTTCACAGCTCTGTACTGGGGTTATTGCACGTTATGTCCTAAAAACCCAGCAGGGCCTTTGGTGTTTCCTCACAGCTCCATAGCAGGGTTATTGCGTGTTATTTCCCAAAAACTCTGCAGGGCCTTTGGTATTTCCTAAAAACTCTGCAGGGTCTTTGCTATATCCTCGCAGCTCCATAGTGGGGTCATTGCACGTTGTCTCCTAAAAACTCACCAGGGCCTTCGGTATTTCCTAAAAACTCAGCAGGGCCTTTGCTATTTCCTTGCAGCTTCACAGTGGGGTTTTTGCACGTTATTTCCTAAAAAGTTAGCAGGGTCTCTGCTATTTCCTCACAGCTCCGTGGTGGGGTTATTGCACATTATTTCCTAAAAACTTGGCAGGATCTCTGCTATTTCCTCACAGTGGGTTTTTTGCACATTACTTCCTAAAAGTTAGCAGGGTCTTTGCTATATCCTCGCAGCTCCATAGTGGGGTCATTGCACGTTATCTCCTAAAACCTTAGCAGGATCTCTGCTATTTCCTCACAGCTCTATAGCAGGGTCATTGCACATTATTTCCTAAAAAGTTAGCAGGGTCTTGGCTGTTTCCTCACAGTGGGGTTTTTATCTCCTTCTCCCCTGTCCTGCCACCTTCTCCCTGCACCCAGGGAGCCAGAGCTCCTCGGGCTAACAGAGACATCAGGTGATCATGTAAATTTTATTACTTGTGCTGCAGTCCCCCAGCTGCCAGCTTGGGAAATGAAGCTGTGATTTGTTGTGGTTTGAAACCACTGGGCTTTCATTTGCAGATGCTTCTCAGTTTGGTTGTTTTTTTGGGGGTTTTTTTGTCTTTGGAAAGCTGGAGCGCAATGTTTTTGGAGTGAGTCACTTTTCCAGGGGTGTTTTTGATCCCTGTGGGTGAGGTGGCCTTTCTGGGATGGTGCCTAAAGGAAAGCAGGCACCAGGAGCAGGTGCTCAAGTGCACTTTGATGTTTCCCAGGAAAAAAAAAAACCAGGACTGGTGGTGGGAGAGCTGGAGACCGTGTCAGCCTCACCCCTGCAAGCCTGGCCGGGGACCTCACTGACCCAGGTGTGACACAGGTGTGACCCAGGTGTGACCCAGGGGTCACCAAGGGCCCACCCTTGGGGGCTGATCACAAAACAATATTTTGCTCTCCTCGAATCTCGGCTCATTTTTACTTCCTGTGCTCGATTCGCTCCTTCAGTGCTTTTCAACTTCTGATGTTCTATATAAGGAAACCTATATTCACTTGCAATTTACAGTTCTTTTAGCAAAAAAAATTAATATTTTATTAAGCAAATCCGTCTCTATGTAAACTGCACGTCCTGATTCATTAAAATTTAAAGCTAAATTAGTGGAGCTTGATTTGTATTGCTGTTGTTGTGTTAAATGTTTCCATAAAAAGACCTCTTTCCTCGCCCTCGTAGCCTCGTGGCCACAGGGTCATACCAGTAGCTGAGATTCTCTCCCTGGCTTCCCTTCTGATCACTCAAGTGTCCTAGTTTCTCACACAAATATATATATAAGAGAGTCCCTTTTGTATTATTGGATTATTTCTTACAATAACAAAGGCAGTTGTGGAGTCTAGAGAAGTCAGGGATTCCTGGAGATAACCAAAATAAATACTATTAAATGCATCCCAGGGAAAACTGCCAGAGGGTGTGATTTGTCTGCAGTAATTATTGGGGCAATAACTCTTCAGGGGATGTTTCCCCAGTTCTTGTTTCCCAAATACAAGCCAGGAGGGGAAAGCAAAGGGTGTTTGGTGCTGGTTTGAGTTTGGCAGCGGCTGCAGGGGGGCTTTGTTCCCCAAGAGCTTTGTCCCTCTGGGCACTCCTGGGCAGTTCTGTGTGTCTGAACCTCCTGGGAGTGGGAAGAGCTGTTGCCCTAAAGGTAAGGACACTGCAGATGCCAGAGGCAGGAGGGGAATAACTGCAGGAGACCAGCCAGGTGAGTCAAGATTTTCTTCTTTGTCATTGTCCTCATTCCAAGCAGGAACAGAAATGTTTTGCTGTTGGATTGCTCTGGCAGGGCTGGTGTGGGTGCCTTCAGCCAAGGTCATCTTCCCATCCGTGGTGCTTTTGGGGTGTGGTGGGCACAGGCTGCATTAAACTGGAGCCAGATTTTTCCTGTTGGATTGCAGAGTAACTCCTATTGCAGTTCTCTCTCTCTTGCCTGTGTTAGCAGACAGGCTGAGGAGAGCTTGAGCAACCCACTTGGAGCTCTTCAAACCTGCTCTGTTTTCTGTTTTCAGCCCTGGGTTGATGAATTACCTGGGACTGTATCTCAGGTCAGGTGACAAAACTTTTGATGCCTTCTCACTGGAGCAACCTTGTGACACAACAATCTGTGTGAGGGCAGTGCAATCCCCCCGTTTCCCTCCGCCTGCCTGGCAGCAGTCAGCCGAGCCCAGCACCCAGAGCACGGCTCTGTAGCAGCTCTGGCTGCATTTCAGGTGTCTGTGCAAGGATAAAAGGAGCAGATGTCTGATTTCCAAGGGCTTGGCCAGCATTCCGTGGAGAGCCTTGTTCTCCCTGCAGCCCGGGTGTGGGGCTGAGGTGCCCACCCAGCCCCCAGCCCTGTCCTTGGTGGGAGTTCTGCCCAGCCCTGCAGCCCCTGCTCGCCCCCAGCACACAGATTTGGGATGCAGTGCTCACAGTTCACCTCCTCCTGCCAGTTCTGGTGCTCTGCCCTGGATTTGGGGATCAGAGAGCTGGTCCTCCTCGCTGGAGCACAGCTCCCTGTTGGGAGGCAGAGATAGAGCTAATGCCATTAGGGTGGAAATGCCCTGGCACAGGGAGAGCTGCAGCTCTGTGAGGTGCTCCCTGAGCCTCGGGGCAGCTCCAGCTCCCCCAGCTGCCTGGGCTGCCTTTGGCTTTGATGTGTCTGCAAAGCCAGAGGTGCTGCTGCTGCAGAGGAGCCCGTGTGCCGTGGGGAGGGTGGGGAGGGCTGTGCTGTGTGGGGTTTGGGCGCTTTGTTTGCCCACTGGGTCACCATGGGGAGGGTGAGGAGGGCTCTGTAGCAGCTGGATTTTGGCTGGTTTCCTTTTCCCGTGGGGTGGATGAGGAGGGCTGTGCTGTGCAGGGTTTGGGTGCTTTGTTTGCCCACTGGGTCACCATGGGGAGGGTGAGGAGGGCTGTGTTGTATAGGTTTTGGGTGCTTTGTTTGTCCACTGGGTCACCACAGTCTGTTGTTATCTTGGGTTTTTCCTTTGTGCCCCAGGCTTGTGTGGTTCAGGCAGCAGGACACGGTGAGGGTGGGGCTGAAGGCAGCAGGACACGGCTCCTGCCTCGTGCCTCCCTTTGGATCCTGGAGCAGGAATTTACCCCTCGGTGCCCTGCTCTGCCCCCACCCCCTGGCCCAGCTGGAGCTGTCCCTGCTGTGTGTGAGGCCCTGGCAGCCTTTGGGGCTGCTGGGTTAGAGGCTCTGTAGGAGTGTGAGGAGCTGCCTCAGCACCTCCCACACGGGGCTGGCTCCCAAAAATGCAGCTTCTCCTGCCTGGAGGTGCCTGACACAAACACAGACACATCTCTCCTGGAGGAGCTGTTGTGCCTGAAGGAGGAAGGATTGGATCTCTCCTGCAGGAAGCACAGCTTCTCCTGGGAAATTTGGGGATATTGCTTCTCCTCCTCCAGGTACAGTTCACTCAGCAGGTCCCAGGTCTGTGATGTTTTCCCATCCCATTCCCTGTGCAAGTGCCCCAGAACTGCCAAAATGAACGAGTAAAGGAAACAATCCCTGTGAAACCGTTGAACCTGCCCTGCTGCAGGTGTTGGCCTCGTGCTGAGGCTGGAGAGACCTGTCCAGGCCCCTGCCTGTGGCCACCAGCTGCTCCCTGGGGTCAGTGACAGTGAGCTGTGGGCTGCGGGGATCCTGCCTGGTGGGCTGGAGGAGCTGGCTGGGCACCACGAGGCAGCTGTCCCTGGGGAAGGGCTCCCAGAGCTCCCACATGGAGCTGTCCCTGGGGAAGGGCTCCCACATGGAGCTGTCCCTGGGGAAGGGCTCCCACATGGAGCTGTCCCTGGGAAGGGCTCCCACATGGAGCTGTCCCTAGGAAGGGCTCCCAGAGCTCCCACACGGGCAGGACCGTGCCCCATCCTTGGGCAGTGAGATGCTTCCATCAGACCTGGGTATCTGCCAGGGGGAGGGAGATGTTCTTTAACAAGCTGATGAGGGGCTGTTTTTCAGCCTGAGTGTGTAATTAATGATGAGGGGCTGTTTTTCAGCCTGAGTGGGTAATTAATGCTGTGATAAGGCCGTTAGTGCCTGCACAGGGCTCATCACCTCGTGTCTTCCCTGCACTGGTGTCTCCCCAGTGTCAGACACTCTGTTCCAGCTCGGGCTCATTACGGTGCCCCTGGGCCTTGGGGCCACACGTCCAGCGTGGCTGCAGGCCCTGCATCCTTGTCTGGGCACAGAAACACCATCTCCTGTCCCTTCCTGCACTGTGGAGATCCCAGCAGCTCGTGCTGGAGCCGTGCCTGCCTCCCAGAGCACTGGGCAGGGCCAGCTCCAGATCAAACCAAACCACAGCTCTGATAATTCATGTGCAAACACAAACAAATGCGTGCTGGAGATGTCTCAGCACACTGCCTGCAGGATAAACCAGATGTGGGTTGTGCCCTGGGCTGTGGGGGCTCAGGGCTGTGGAGCAGAGCAGGCTTTGGGACAGGGCTCCACGGAGCCCTCCCAGCCCTGCTGGGGCTGCTGCAGTGCCTCCCCTCCCATGGCTGTCCCCAGTGGCTGCAGCCCTGCCACAGGACTGCTGGGGACATGAGGGCTGTGATCGTTCCCAGGGTGGGTCCGTGGGGCTCCAGCTCCCCTCCCCGAGCCCAGGACGTGGCGTGGGCTCCTGAGAGATCCCTGGGCAGGGGCTGGAGCTGCTCTTTGCCCCGGGGAGCAGGGGGTGACATAAAGTCTTGTTTGAAAGGAGTGACATCCCTGAGCTCAGGGTTTGGGGACTGGGGAGAGCTGGGGGTCAGTGCTGGCCCCGGAGCAGGGGGAGCCTTTGGTGGCAGGGACGGGGACAGGGACACCACGGGCACTGACACTGACAGGATGCAATCCTTTCTTCCCCACCAGCAGAAGTACACTGAGTAACTGTAATCCTCTGTGCAATTTGTGTGGAGCCTGCTCACTTCAACACCTCCTGAACCTCTTTGGGCTCAGACTAATCAATTTACATGCCATAAACATCTCTGTTAGGGAATTTGGAAATAAATGTTATGAACAGTGAGCTGGTGAAGAGAGTAATTAACTGTCTAACCTGCTGGCAAGAGACCTGGCTGTACCTGCCTCTTTTTGATGAAATATTCGGGTTGGAGTTGGATCCAAGCACCTCTTCAGTGCTGTTTGTTGCTCAGGAATATTCTGCCAACAGATGGTATTTTTCTAAAATAGCATGTTCACATTGATTTCTTGGGTTTGTTGCTGGGTTTGGGGTTTTTCCTTTGGAGCAGAACGTGTTCAGAGCAGATGGAGTTTTCTGGTTTTGGCGCTGTTGGGGACACTCTGCCCCGCTCCTGTCCCTGGAGGTGTCACATCAGTCACCGGGGGCCACGTGGTGCCAGCCCCACGTCCCAGGGGGCATTGATGGGAATGATCTCCCAGCACTAACCCTGCAGAGGGACCTGTTGGCACAGCTCTGGGCCATGGCTGGGCCTCCCTGAGCTCAGCCCTGCTGCCCCATCACTCCGTGCCTCCATCCCTGGGCTCCCCACGCTCCTCCCAGGGCCACCAGGGCCCCGTGGCAGCAGCAGCAGGCCTGCCGTGAGCTGCAGGAATGGTTGTTGTTTATTCCAGCACAAACACCTTTCACTGTCTCGGCCGCAGGGTGAACTCCCCGCCGAGGGGGACGGAATTTCTCAGGCCACTGGCCCTCTGCATGGCCTGTGCTGGTCCTCCCTGCCCTCGAGGCTGGGGCAGCCTGGGGCGGGCTGGGGCAGCCTGGGGCTGGGGTCACACGGCTCCTGCACAGGCTGTGGCTGCAGAGGGGCTGGGCAGGGCCTGGGGATGGGGCCAGGGGCTGTGGGGCTGCAGAGGGAGGGGTTGGTGCATCTGGAGTGGATTTATCACACAGGGCTCAGAGCACCTCAGGGGAGACACGGGGGCCAGGCAGGAGCTGTGGCACAGACAGGAGCTGTGGCACAGGAGCTGTGGCACAGTCAGGAGCTGTGGCACAGGAGCTGTGGCACAGACAGGAGCTGAGGGACAGGAGCTGTGGCACAGGAGCTGTGGCACAGGCAGGAGCTGTGGCAGGGACAGGAGCTGTGGCAGGGACAGGAGCTTTGTGCTGTACCACTGTGTCAATTCACAATCTTGCATTGCCCGAGAACAGCGAGAGTTTATTTGTAAAAGTAACACAATTAATGCTCAAGACATTTGTCTTGACACTGAGCAAAGCTCCTGCCAGTCTAAAACACCTCAGAATCCTGCTCAGAGCCAAAGCTGTGTGTGTTTAAAAGCTGCCTGTCCCTTTACAGAAATGGATAAGAGCCAGGCAATGGCTCAGCCTTACCCCTCACTCTGCAGAGCAGCTCGGGCTGGGCACTGGGGATGGAAATGTCATTTCCTCCCTGTGAGTGACCCGGGCAGTGACAGCACCCTGAGTGCAGCACCCAGGGGACTCTGCCCCATCCCCTCTGGCGGGGCAGAACACGGCTGGGAACGTCACAGGGAAGTGTTTGTGGGGATACAAACGCTGAGAGAGGCTGAGATGGATTACACATGTGCTTAAGGACAGGAGACAACGGCAGCGTGAGGAGATCATAAAAGCTATAATGGCCAAAAAATGATGCAGCAGAGGACTTGAGTTGAGGTTTTGCTTTGTCTTGTGCTGTTCCCATCCATGGCCACGAGCCTGCGGGCAGGCACACTCTGAGGATGAGTTATGTAAGAAATGGGAGTTAAAAAATAAATCACCCCGTCTTCAGGAGAGGTGCTGCTTCTGCGCCCACACATCCCTCTGCAAAGCCTTCCTGCCGGGCTAATGTGGTTCTGTCAGCAAATATATTCAAGAGCAAATGCTTTGCTGGGATATTTTATGGCTAATGAACACGTTTGGTTGCTTTTGGCAGGAGTAACAGTGTCAGTTGGTGTGTTATTGAGGGTGCAATATTCTTTATTTAATATCCGGGAGTGGGAAGAGGCTCTGCAGTGACAGATGTGCTTTGTTGTGTTTGGAGAAGCTCACCCAGCTGTGGAGAGCAGGGCACTTCAGCTGTGCTCTCCCTGGGGGAGTGTGGGGCACCAGCACGGGGCACTGGGCACGAAAAGGCTCCCAGCAAACCCAGCAGGGAGCTCAGGCTGCCAGTCACACCCACTGGGCTCTTTAGGTGACTTCTGCCCGGGATTTCCATCCCTCTGAGTACATTTCCATCTGAATTTCCATCCCTCATCCTAGCCCAGCTCCTGCCCAGCCTCAGCCCCCGGGGCCATCCCTGTGGCACCTCTGTCACCAGGGGCTGGGGGGTCACCTCCAGGGGATGCAGGTGGCAGCAAACCCAGGTCTGTGTTTGTGTCCCATCCTGGCCAAGGAGGCTGGATGGGAAATACTCTCTGTGTGTCTGACCCCACTGAAGGTCTGTGGGACGTGTGGGCAGTGGTGTGGGCAGGGAGAACCCACGAAATATCACAGAATAATCCCTGGATGCACAAATCCTCTGGATCAAAGACACTTCAGGCTTTTCCCTGGCCGGATCAGGGTGGTTTTATCAGGGCTCTGCAGGGGGGTTTGTGTTTGCAGAGGCCAGGGCAGCCCCGGGCACTGTGCTGAGCCCTCCTTTGGGCTCTCCTGTCTCCCCTCTCCTGGTCTGCTGTGGGAGGTGTTTGCTGAGTTCCCTGTGAGTGCTGAGGGCCCGGGGCAGGATTGCAGCTCTTGGGCTTCACCTGCCCCAGGTTTTAGTGGCAGGTCAGGGGCTGGCACCGTCCAGCCGTGCCGAGAGTCTCGTGGCAATTAACAGCAGCCAAAACCTGCTGCTTTGTCTCCATTTTTATTGATCCAATCTGAGAGTAAACCCCTCTAATAAACTGTACAAACAGCCCTGGGAACTCCTGGCTTAGAGCTGCTCCTGCAGGTCCCAGCCGTGACCCAGCTGTGCTCTGCAAAATGAAATGTTGGTCCCGTGCCCGTGGCAGGGCTGGCAGGAACGGTGACAGATGTGTCCTGTCGTGCCTGTTTGCCTTGGGGAGGAGCAGGAAATCCCACCAGGGCTCCTGCAAGCTCTGCTCACGTCGGGCCGTGTGGGCAGCCCTCGGAGCTGCCAGCATTTCAGCAAAGCACGAAGGTTCCTGGCAGGCCACAGGTACTGAGTGGGTGAGGAACAGTCACTGCTGGGCTGTCCCTGGTTCCTGGCAGGCCACAGGCACTGAGTGGGTCAGGAATAGTCACTGCTGGGCAGTCCCTGGTTCCTGGCAGGCCACAGGCACTGAGTGGGTCAGGAACAGTCACTGCTGGGCTGTCCCTGGACGCTGATTTCTGGGGGAAATGGCTCTGGCTGCCGGCAGGACTGTGATCTCAGACGTGGAATGTGGCATTTAATGTGTCTCCAGCTGATTGTTCACGTGATGGACAACAGTGGCCCCAAATAAACAGCTGCAGAGGGTCTTCAGTCTGCTCTGGAAGAAGCTGAGAGGAAGCCTTTATTTGCTTCCTTTTCCTGCTTTATTTGGCTTTTCTTCCCCTAAACTGAAAATGTACATTTAATGAAAACGCTGCTGAAATGATTCCCATGGAACATCCCTGTCTGCTGGTTAATCCCCACCTTTAACTGGGATTAAAGGGATCTGGGACTGCCTGTGAACATCTCCCCAGCGCTGGCTGCAGTCAGGGATTTTATTCTGCTGTAGCAGTGCCTGTGCTCTGACTGCCTGGGGAAGGGTTGCCCAGCAAGACCAAGTTTTGCCCTTTTCCTCCCCAAAACGCAGCTGGAAGGGGAGGGACAGGCTTTTCTCCTCAGCCAGCCCAGCCTGGGAGCTGCTGGTGGCCCCGAGTCCCATCTCCCCCCTGCAGGGTTTCCCTGTAGAGAGGAAATTCCTTGCTCTGGGGAAATCCTCCCCCGTCAGTGGGGAGAGAATTCCCTGCCCTGGGAGCCTGTGCTGCCCCAGCCACTCTCCATTCTCTGTGCACATCTGCACTTCTTCTAGGGCCCAACTGCCTGAGCACACCCTGAGCAGGATAATTTAATATTGTTGGAGTTATTAATATCACTGCAGCGATCTAATTAGGGCCTAAATGAGCTGGGCACTGAAATTCCCTCAGAATTCTGGGTTTCCTTCATCTCCTTCCCTGCCCTGCGTTGTTCTGCCTTGCACAGGAGATGTGATGAGGAAATCACTGTCCCGTTGATGCTGAGGCTTCAGGAAGGGAAAAGCAGCACCAAATGACTCGACTGGAAGGTGCTGGTCTTTGCATCAGCGGGGGAATTGGGAGGATGAATTAATGCCAACCTTTCTGAGCTGGCAGCACTCAAAGAGAAATTCTCTGCAGGTTACACACACGTGTTGGTTCCCTCTCGTCCCTGCCCTTCCCAGACCGGGAGTTGTGTCCTGGGTTTGGCAGAAGCAGAGCTTCTCCACAAGCCCAAATTACAGGAAAAATAAGAATTTATTGGCTCATGAGAGAGATGAACAAAGATAAAGGGCTAATCCTTTCCTCAAACCTCAGGTAAGGTGGGCTCGTGGCTGTGCCATGAAAAACTGCTCTGAGGAGGAGTTTTCAGGGGGAAAACTAGAATTCCTGGATTTGCTTCTAGATGTGCCATTGCCATCCAGGGGTGGCACTGGGTGGGCTTTGATGTCCAAAGCAGTTTGGGATTCCGTGATGATTCAGATTTTCCCTCATTCTGAGCCACTTTAGGATAAAAGATTGCCTTGGGTTAGCTGTGCTTTCAGAAGACAGTTTTGCCCTAACCCATCCATTTAAAGAGACAAGAACTGTGTGTTCTAAGTGAATATTGGGAAGCACGTGCTCTTTTTTGAATTAAAAAACTTGCAGGGGCTGCAGGATGAACAGTGAAGATGCATGGTCCACCCCCTCCCATTAGTGAGAGGACAGCACGAAGCTGTAGGCAGATATAACAGCATTAAAACAATTAATTTTCCAGTTTATTGTGTGTCAACAGAAATGTATAATAATAAGCATTTTTGCAAAAACTGTGGATTAAGCGTTTTCCTCCACATCAGTGGCGTGCTGGAAATGTCCTTGCTTTAATGTAGAACAAATGGCCCTTGGAGCTCATTAAAGAGGGAGTTCTGAGGGCTCAGAGGAGCCTCCAGGGCTGCTGGGCAGAGCAGGTAGGGCTGCTGACAGAAGGTGACAAATGTTAAACAAAAGACAAAGGAGGAGTGGAAATAAAAGGGAAATAAACGAGGGTTAAGGATTGCTTCTCCCGGGAGCAGCAGACGGGGGTGACAACAGGGATGCTCTGGGGACAGCTCTGGGTCCTGGAGAGGCTCTGTGATCCCGGGGCTGGGGGCTGCTGCTTGGGNACACTTCCATCCCCACCCTACATCATCCCATCCCATCCCATCCCACCCCATCCCATCCCATCCCATCCCATCCCATCCCTGCCCATCCCACCTCACCCCATCCCATCCCACCCCATCCCATCCCTGACCTGCCCTGCCTGGGATGGGATGGGATGGGATAATGGGATGGGATAATGGGATAATGGGATGGGATAATGGGATGGGATGGAATAAAGGGGTGGGATAATGGGATGGGATAATGGAATGGGATGGAATGGGATGGAATGGGATGGAATGGGATGGGATGGGATGGAATGGGATGATGGGATGGGGTGGGAGCAGTGTCAGTTCCCCCAGCAGGGGCAGTTTCCCGGCGCTCAGGTGCTGCTGCAGCAGAAACAACCCTTGTGTTTGAAGAGAGGAGTCCCTGGGAGTTGTGTGCTGTCCTGCAGAGGTGTCAGGGTGCTCTCCTCAGTGCAGGGATTTGTTTGGCACGGGGCAGAGCTGGTGGGGTTTGGGTTTTGCCTCCACCACCTCCGTGCTGCCCCAAGGCTTCCCCAGAAATGAAAAGGCAAATTGCAGTGCGAGGTGAAGCTCCGAGTCTGGGCCGGGCAGGGAGCAGCTCTGCAGCCCCTCTGGCACTCTGCCTTATCATCACTGTTATCTCTCGGAGGGATTTCAGCCGATATTTTGCAGGAGACTCTGCCGAGCTTGTGTTATTGACACATCCTTAGCCTAAAACCGTTATCACGGTAAATCCCGGGATTTAGGAGCTAATTACAAGACATTAATCACCGAGCCCGAAGAGCCAAGTCATGCAAACACTGCTGTCTGCGGAGTGGAGTGCACACAAACGTCTGAGTGAGGAGCTGCAGTCTGGGGGTGGCAATAAATCCGGGCCCGGTCCTCGCCGCGGGGATCTGCGTGTCCGCGGAATTAACGGCGCCGTCGTTGTGGGAGCCGTGTCAGGGAACGGGGCTGTTTTCTTCCCCGAGCAGGTTAATTAGCGCTAATGTAATTATTTTTCGTTCTGATTTTTTATTTTAATCAAACATTGCACGGAACAATTAAGCTCGGAACAAATGGCTTATTATGGAAATGTTTGTGGCGGAGGGAGGCAAAGCAGCAAGGTTTGAGTTATACGCAGATATTGAGTTACTTTATTCATTAAAATGAACAATTACATTAAGGCCTTGTGAGACAGACCAAGCATTTCTCGTTAATGTTTGTTCTCTGGTGAACGGGATGAGAATAGATATTGTGGGTGGATCCAACCCCTCCTGCTGGAGGCATGCAGGGCCTGGGGCTGGGTGGGAGCACGTCCTCCCCAAATCTGCCAGGACTGCTGGGCCATCCAGGGGTGTGACCCCGGGCACAGGGGGAAGGTCAGGGTGTGACATTGCTGGGCACCACGTCTGGCTGCCTCTGGCAGAGCTGTTGGTCTGGGGAGAAGAAATTCCCTCATCCCTGGGCTGAAATGGAAGGTTCCACATAAACCCCCCCCAGTTTTTCTGTTAGTTGCAAGAGTACTGTCTCACAGGGTATGAATTTTTGGTTTGGGGAGAAGAAATTCTGTTCTCCCTGGGCTGAAATGGAAGGTTCCACATAAACCCCCCCCAGTTTTTCTGTTAGTTGCAAGAGTACTGTCTCACAGGGTATGAATTTTTGGTTTGGGGAGAAGAAATTCTGTTCTCCCTGGGCTGAAATGGAAGGTTCCACATAAACCCCCCCCAGTTTTTCTGTTAATTGCAAGAGCACTGTCCCACAGTGTATGAATATTTTTTTGCTGCCTGCTTTGCAGACTGTGCTAGGCATTGTCAGCTAATCCTTGAAGGTATCCAAAAGATCTGTAGACGTGGGACACATTTTCTTTCCAAAATGCACATTTTCCGTTTTCTGAGGGGGGAAAGCATCTGTGGTTTGACTCAGGTTCTCACCCCCTGCTGCAGCTGTTGGTGCCAGCATTCCCTCACAGGCACTTTGTACCCTGAATTCTCTCCAGAAACAGCAGAAATCTGTCCGAGGCCAGTGCTGGAGCTGCTGTGGTGTCACCCCAGGAGGGCAGGGAAAGGACTCTGCTCAGTTCTGCCTGACCTGCTCTTTATCTCCTTGCACAGAGTGTCTTTGCAGAGTGAAGCATCTTTGGGCTGCCCCAGGTACCAGCAGTGCCGTGGAATGTGTTTGAGAATATGGAAATCCGTCCTTTTGTGGCCATAAGGGAAGCAGGGCTGTGATAACACATTAATCAGCCTGTGGTGATGAAGATATTCACTCGTATGAAAATCGGTGGAAATCATTTCCCTGCTGCAGACTGGGCCAAAATCCGTGTGGGTGGATTGATTTCACTTTGTGCCGGTGCCTGCAGCTAAAAGGCACCAGGCGTGGCCGTGGGCAATGATCAGGGTGGGAATGCAGGCTCTGGGCTGGCTGGAGCCCTCGCTCTCAGGTGTAAAACTCAGGTAAGTCTCACCTGCCCTGTCTCACTGTGCCTGGGAAATGGGCACAAGGCAGGGGCTGAGAGGAGTCACAGGAGCAGCAGTGTCACAGTCAGCTGCTTTGCTGAGGAACTGCCGTGACATCTCCCGTGTTTGCAGGTCAGCAGTGCCAGCCCTGGCTGCCCCCAGTGCCCCCCATGCAGGGAGGGACTCAGGGGACACTCGGGTCACTCAGCCCCTGGGACTCAGGTCCCTGTGAGCCCTGGGTCAGAGCAGGGCTGGAGCCGGGCAGGGACATGGATTTCCTGGCTCCCTGCACGGCCAGTGAGACCAAAGCACCGTTAATCAGCGCAGTTTAATGAGTCTTTGCATTTCCCTCTATCATCAGCACTGCTTTGCCTCCTGCAAGCTGCACACCTTCAGCTCCACAGAGAGGAGAAGGGAGTTCAGGGATCTTTTCTCTTCCCCAGGATGCTGCAGGTTAATGAAGTTTCCCAGGCAGTGGCAGACCTCTAGAATCTCTCTTATCCAGGGATTATTTTTACAGCATTCACAGAAAGACTCTTGGTGCTCCAGTGTGTGAGCAGAGTGTGACTTCAGGGCTTGGTGTTTTCACAGACATAAAATGAAGATGATACAGGATCTGGTTTGATTTAGATTAGGAAAGTGCAACTTAATCCTTCAGTTTAAGACTTGCCCATCCAAGTCTTCCTGTCCATATGAATAATTAGGGCAGCTGATTCAAGAAACTCATCTGAGAATTTTGACTTGTAGGGAAAATCACGGAGCTTGCCAGCGTTTAAGTGACCTGAAGAAAAATAGCTGAAATTTTGTTTTTAATAACACTTATTCACATCTATCCCAGGGGATCAGGTTTTATTGTGGAACAGACACACACACAGAGCAGCTGCTGGGCTGGTAGCTGGTGCTGGGAATGCCAGAGCCTCCCTTCCCAGGCTTCCAGCCTGGACTATTCACTGGGGCTCCAGTGCTAAACCTGCCCTGCTCCTCATACCGGTGAGTGGCTGTAGTCAGGCACGGTTTGAAATGATTTGTGAGTCTCATTTTTCGCAGCACTGGGAGCCTTTGTCACATACCTTGGAGTTCAGGATTCTCCAGACTGCAGAGTAAGTGAGACTTTCCTTGTATTTAATATAATCATTTATCATTTGCATTCCCAGAAGCACAGGTGGTATTTCAAAAGCTGAATGTGACTTTGAAATGAAATATTATCTAATTATTGCGGTTTTCAGTGATGACCATTTTCTTTGTCCCTCGTATTTCTCACCTGGTTTGTGTAGCAGACCTTCCCCCATTCCCACTGATCCCATGCCCTTTAGGAAAACACATTTCCACCTCATTTCAAATCTTCCCCTGGTCAGTAGCAGTTCTGGGAGGGGAAATCTCTGTTCTGCCTCGGTAAGAAGCCCCGAGGTTTGTGGAAAGCAGCCTTGCAAATCCAATCCTGCCTTCCCTCAAGGTCTGCAATGTTCTAATTCTCATGAAAAAAAAGGGTTTCACTCTGGTGGTTTATCTGGGGTTGTGTGTCATTCCATCAGGCTTTAAAACAAATAGAAATGAGAAACAGAGCAGTGGACACAGTCAGGGACTCACAGAGCCCCAGAGAGGCACCAGGCTGTGCTTCCAGGACTCTACCACATGGGAAGTTTGTCCAGTCGGGTTTTGTGTGCTGGGGCTCCCCTGGGTCCCCTCCCTTCATTCCCAGCTCGTGTCTGTGGCTGCCAGCCCTGACCCTGAGCCTGATTGTGTCCCTGTCCCCCAAAGTGAGGAGATGCAGTGGGACAGGGGCGTGTGCTCTGTGCTCCCCTCAGTGTGCAGCCAGCCCTAAGGCAGCCCTAAACCAGCCCTAAGCCAGCCCTAACCTGAGCCTGTTTGTGTTGTCCCCCAGATCAAGGACATGCAGTGGGGAGGCGGGGTGCGGGCCGTGCCCCCCTCGGTGTGCAGCCAGCCCTAAGGCAGCCCTAAACCAGCCCTAACCCTGCCCTAATCCCAAACCTGTTTGTGTTGTCCCCCAGATCGAGGAGATGCAGTGGGGAGGCGGGGGGCGGGCCGTGCCCCCCTCGGTGTGCAGCCAGCCCTAAACCTGCCCTAATCCCAAGTCTGTCTGTGTCCCTGTCCCCAGATCGAGGAGATGCAGTGGGGAGGCGGGGGGCGGGCCGTGCCCCCCTCGGTGTGCAGCCAGCCCTAAACCTGCCCTAATCCCAAGTCTGTCTGTGTCCCTGTCCCCAGATCGAGGAGATGCAGTGGGGAGGCGGGGTGTGGGCCGTGCCCCCCTCGGTGTGCAGCCAGCCCTAAACCAGCCCTAATCCAGCCCTAAACCAGCCCTAACCCTGCCCTAATCCCAAACCTGTTTGTGTTGTCCCCCAGATCGAGGAGATGCAGTGGGGAGGTGGGGTGTGGGCCGTGCCCCCCTCGGTGTGCAGCCAGCCCTAAACCAGCCCTAATCCAGCCCTAAACCAGCCCTAACCCTGCCCTAATCCCAAACCTGTTTGTGTTGTCCCCCAGATCGAGGAGATGCAGTGGGGAGGTGGGGTGTGGGCCGTGCCCCCCTCGGTGTGCAGCCAGCCCTAAACCAGCCCTAAGGCAGCCCTAAACCAGCCCTAACCCTGCCCTAATCCCAAACCTGTTTGTGTTGTCCCCCAGATCGAGGAGATGCAGTGGGGAGGCGGGGTGTGGGCCGTGCCCCCCTCGGTGTGCAGCCAGCCCTAAACCAGCCCTAAGTCAGCCCTAAGGCAGCCCTAAACCAGCCCTAACCCTGCCCTAATCCCAACCCTGTTTGTGTCGTCCCCCAGATCGAGGAGATGCAGTGGGGAGGCGGGGTGTGGGCCGTGCCCCCCTCGGTGTGCAGCCAGCCCTAAACCAGCCCTAAGTCAGCCCTAAGGCAGCCCTAAACCAGCCCTAACCCTGCCCTAATCCCAAACCTGTTTGTGTTGTCCCCCAGATCGAGGAGATGCAGTGGGGAGGCGGGGTGCGGGCCGTGCCCCCCTCGGTGTGCAGCCAGCCGTGCCGGCCGGGCGAGAGGAAGAAGATGGTGAAGGGGATGCCGTGCTGCTGGCACTGCGAGCTGTGTGACGGCTACCAGTACCAGGCCGACGAGGTCACCTGCCTGCTGTGCTCCTACAACGAGCGGCCCAACGAGAACCGCACCGGCTGCCGCTCCATCCCCATCATCAAGCTGGAGTGGCACTCGCCCTGGGCCGTCATCCCCGTCTTCCTGGCCATGCTGGGCATCGTGGCCACCATCTTCGTCGTGGCCACCTTCATCCGCTACAACGACACGCCCATCGTGCGCGCCTCGGGCCGCGAGCTCAGCTACGTGCTGCTCACGGGCATCTTCCTGTGCTACATCATCACCTTCCTGATGATCGCCAAGCCCGACGTGGCCGTCTGCTCCTTCCGCCGCGTCTTCCTGGGGCTGGGCATGTGCATCAGCTACGCGGCGCTGCTCACCAAGACCAACCGCATCTACCGCATCTTCGAGCAGGGCAAGAAGTCGGTGACGGCGCCGCGGCTCATCAGCCCCACGTCGCAGCTGGCCATCACCTCCAGCCTCATCTCCGTGCAGCTGCTGGGCGTCTTCGTCTGGTTCGCCGTGGACCCGCCCAACATCATCGTGGATTACGACGAGCAGAAGACTATGAACCCCGAGCAGGCCAGGGGGGTGCTCAAATGCGACATCACGGATCTGCAGATCATTTGCTCGCTGGGTTACAGCATCCTGCTCATGGTGACGTGCACTGTGTATGCCATCAAGACTCGGGGGGTCCCGGAGAATTTTAATGAGGCCAAACCCATTGGATTCACTATGTACACTACCTGTATAGTATGGCTTGCCTTCATTCCAATATTTTTTGGCACTGCCCAGTCAGCAGAGAAGGTAGGTGAGAGTGCGCAGGTTGTGTCAGGATCCTCGGTGGTTGTGACCACGCGCTGTCCGTGGATTCCCAGGCGGGCCCTGCCGTCAGCTCACTCCTGCCCCGCGGGCAGGCCCCGGCACTGTTTCCCTTCCCCGCTGAGCTCCTCGTGGGCCATTCGTTTGACAAACTGGCAAATGATCGATAGCAATCGCGTTAGCCGTTAGTTTTATTGTTGCATCCCTTTCAATTGTTTCTTTGCAGAGGGAGGAGTGGGAATTAGCCGTCACATTATCCACAAAGAGGCGTCTCCTGACTAAAGCGTTTCCAACACGAGATGTAAGCAAGAAAACTGGCAAAAAATACCCAGGTGGGCTCCTGAGCCCTGAGGGCAGGGTGGAGTCTGGTGGGTGCTCTGCTCACAGAACAGCCCCGGGACACGTTTACACCACGTTTACACACACCATGTACACGGGCCTGTCCTGAGCTCCCGCGGCTGAGCCCAGTGGCTCCAGCTGATGCTCCACATGCAGACTCACTTTCACTTCTCTCTGGAGAAAAGCTGTCATTTCACAGGGGTTTGGCAAATACCTCCAAGCCCAGTATTTGGAGGGCAGTGGTGAACTGGGCTGTCCTGTCAGTCTGTTTTACCCCAGAATTCAGAGGGCGGTGGTGAACTGGGATGTCCTGTTGGTCTGTTTTACCCCAGAATTCAGAGGGCAGTGGTGAACTGGGCTGTCCTGAGCTGCTGTCGGTCTGTTTTACCCCAGAATTCAGAGGGCAGTGGTGAACTGGGCTGTCCTGTCAGTCTGTTTTACCCCAGAATTTGGAGGGCAGTGGTGAACTGGGCTGTCCTGTCAGTCTGTTTTACCCCAGAATTTGTAGGGCAGTGGTGAACTGGGCTGTCCTGTCAGTCTGTTTCACCCCACCCCAGCCTGGAGGGAACCACTCCCATCCTCACCTGCAGTGTGCTGCTGGGTCCAGGCACCCCCCGTGCCTGCCGTGCTCCCCCAGCCGTGCAGGGATGTGGCAGCACGGTGTCACCCCCAGATCCTGCACTGCCCTTCCTCCTGCAGGGAGCAGCTCTGGCTTCTCGGCCCTTCCTTCACCTCTGTCCTCATTTTACATTTGTTCTCGAGCACAGAACCGGGGCAGGCTCAGTGCTGGGGTGGAATCGTTGTGTGTTTTTAGAGGGTGAGCAGGTTCCAGGCTGGCAGGTGTCCCTGTCCCTGTCCCTGTCATTGCCGGGGGCAGAGCCTGAACCCGGGACTGGGCAGGGGCCTTGGGGCAGGTCCCGTTGGGCAGGGGCTGCACAGAGCCCTGTTCCCTCAGCTCAGGAGGTTGGAGGGGTTTGCAGCTGCTTTGGGCTCAGCTTTGGCCCTGGGGGGAGGAGGGGATCACCCCGGGAGGAGTTTGCTGGGATCACTCAGGATGCCCCGGTAGGAACAGAGGTTATGGGCAGGTTTCCACACACCCTCTCACCTCTGCATCCCGGAGGGAACCGATTTCAGGTGGAAAGGAGCCCTGCCAAGGCTCCCAAACGCCTCTGCTGTCCCTGTTGAGGGTGAGATAAGGAGCAGCAGCAGCTCCGAGTGCTGGGGGGTCTGTGTGAGCTGGCTGTGACACGGCAGGGCTGAGCTGCTCTCCAGCTCCCTGCGTGGCCCTGGGGCTGCAGGGGACTCATGAAGTGCTTGCAATTGTTGTGTGCAGAGATTTAACCGGGTGACACTGAACCACAGAGGGATCCAGAGCTGTTCAGCAGCAAAAGCTGGAGGATCCCGTGAGCTCCTGGAGCCGAGTTAAACCTGGGCTCCGGGAGCCTTGGGCTCTTGTGCAGCCCAGGCAGGACAGCAGAGAGGATGGTGATGATGAACTTGATGTCCCCCAGGGCACAGAGGAGGGTACAGGGCAGGGAAGGAGCCCCTTACTGCGCTGTGCCCCAGCCCAGGGACACTGGGGACATTGGGGACACTGGGGACAGGGACAGCAGTGGCTGCTCAGTGCTGCTGGGGCTCATCCCCATCCCTTGGGCTGGAAGCTGCTCTGTCCTGTCCAGCAAAGCCCCCAGTGTGACCCTGCTGTGCGTGGAGGGCCCTGTCCCTGTGTCCCTGTCCCTGTGTCCCTGCAGGGCTGTGGGGCCACTGCTCAGTGCCAAAGCCCAGTGCTGGCCCTGCTCCTGGGGCTGTCCCCTCCTGCCCTGCCCTGCAGGAGCTTTGCTGCTTCTCCTCCTCTCCTCTCACTCCTTTGGGGCGCAGGGATTGTGCTTTTTGGTGCCTGCTACTGATTTCCTGTCAGATATTTCCTCTGGAAAATATTGTGCCTTGGCTGAGGCACGCACGTCTGGGCTGGAATGGAAATTGCACCTGCTGA
Source organism: Sinosuthora webbiana (assembly GCA_013397395.1). Classification (NCBI taxonomy): domain Eukaryota; kingdom Metazoa; phylum Chordata; class Aves; order Passeriformes; family Sylviidae; genus Sinosuthora; species Sinosuthora webbiana. The sequence goes on along the minus strand of VXBN01003556.1, from coordinate 56,405 downwards.
AAAATCTCATGCAGCACGATCTTTTCAGCTGAGGAATGGGGTTATATATAACACTGTGGGTTTCAGCCTATGGATTTATTTTATTTTATCGATAAATACAAGCATAATGTTGTTCGGTGCAAGGCGTATTGAAAACACCTGCCTTGTTCAGGGCACAGAATAACACCTACAACAACAACAAAATCCCTAGCAACGTGCTGCAGGTAATTCATAAAAGGTGAATAATTCAAGCAGGAGCTGTTGCAGCAGGTGGAGGGAGGCCAGAAATCCGAGTTTATCCAGGGTGGAGATGAACCATGAGGTGGCACGTGGTAAAAGCAGATTTCAGACCTTTCTACAGCTTGAGTCCATTCAACCTGTTTCCTTGTCCACCATCAAAAATGGAGAGAACACGTGGCTGGTGTGATTTATGGGTCAGTTGTGGTTTATGGGACAGTTGTGATTTATGGGTCAGTTGTGGTTTATGGGTCAGTTGTGATTTATGGGTCAGTTGTGGTTTATGGGTCAGTTGTGGTTTATGGGTCAGTTGTGGTTTATGGGACAGTTGTGATTTATGGGTCAGTTGTGGTTTATGGGTCAGTTGTGATCTATGGGTCAGTTGTGATTTATGGGTCAGTTGTGATTTATGGGACAGTTGTGATTTATGGGTCAGTTGTGGTTTATGGGTCAGTTGTGGTTTATGGGTCAGTTGTGGTTTCTGGGCTTTGTTTGGTAGTGCAGCACGTGGGTCCCATGGGTGAGGAATGTGCTCATCCTTCCCAGCACTCCTGGAGTTCCCATGGGGCACAGAGGAGCTCTCAGAGCTCTCAGAGCTCCTGCTCCACATCTGGGCACTCTGCAGCTTTGGGGGGCTGTGTTTCCCTTTATTGAATATATCCCAAAAGTGCTGTGTAACCCTGGAGGAGCAGGACAGTTCTGGGGACAGGGACTGTGCTGTCTCTGCTCAGAAGGATCCTGCATTAATGTGTATTTCACACAAAGCCATTATGGCTTTCAGCTGAAGGAGGGGAGATTTAGACTGGATATATGGAAGGAATTCCAGCTGGGAGGGCGGGGAGGGCCTGGCACGGAGTGCCCAGGGAACCTGAATATTCCCCTAAAATCTCATTTTCTCAGATGATGTCACTGGGCTGATAGAGAGAGAGTTGTCATCGTTATATTTCCATGTTTCACAGAGGTTCTGCCGCCTCAGAGCTCTGATTGCTTTTATTTAGTAATTGTGCTAAGATTAAAATAAAACATTGCTGGATGTGTTTACAGGGCAGTGAGAACTGTCAGCGTGCTCCTGGAATATATCCTGCCAGTGGGATTCTTTTCTTGACTCATCTCCAGGGCTTTTTTCAGGTTAAAAAAGTTCTAATTGTGCCTCTCAGTGAGGGGTGGCCGTTGTTCAGCCACTGTGGTTTTCCTGCTTGGGAGCTTTATTCCTCCTGCCATGATGAGAAACAGGGAAGAGTTGAAACAGGGAAAAGACTTGTCACCTTCCATCAGCTCATTTTTGCATGAACTTTTCACTTGCAAACTGGGATTGGGGTTTTTGGGGGGACTTCTGTAGGTTTGGTAATGAAATTACAAAAATCATCAATCCCTAATCCCAATCCCAAATTCCTTCTTGTTTCTCCATCTTTTTTTTCAGTGCCCCTTTTATTCAAACCAATAAGCAGGGCAAGGCAGGCGTATCTGGCAGCAGCACTTTTCCTTATTGTGCTGAGTGTTCCATAAATACTGTAATTCGAAGGCACATGCAAAACGGGTCCTTGCTCAGATTAAATAATGTCACATTAGCATGGGAGCACTTCAGCCTCTGCTCCGTTTTTTTTTTGGTGGAAACGAAGTTACCCTTCAATTGTGTGTAACACAAATAGCAATTAGCCAGGTAGGACACACGTTTATTTTCTCCCTCGGGAAGGCTTGGGCTGACAGTTGCTATAGCAACCCTGCCTGCGTGGATTGGGGAGTTCGGAGGGATTTAACGCAGCGTTTGTTGGAGTTTGTTGGAGCTGGGTCCTGGAGGAAACCAGGCTTGGAGGCTCCCAGGGAAGGTGGCTGAGTGTGCCACGGTTTGGGGCGGTGGGGATGGCAGCTCCTGTTCAAAGGAGGGCTCTGATAAATGGAATTTCTCATGGGTGCATTTGCACTTCACCCATCGCTTCATTACCTGCAGGTTCAGATGCTCAAGTTCATTTTACCCAGCCTCGATTGTAGCCCTGAGAACCCCCTGGAATTTAGGGATCTGACATGAGAGTTGTCCTGAGAGAGAGCTTCACCTCACTGCACCCAGACCCTCCAGGAGCTCTGGAGACCCCCCAAGCACAGGGTGTTCAAGAAAAACCACTTTTGTGGGTTTCCGCATTTTAATTGAGGAGAAATGAGGTGTTCTTTGAAATCTGGAAATGAAATGATCAGTGGAAGTTTTGGAAGGCTGATAACCCTCATTACAAAGGTGATCCTGGCCTAGGTTTTTATTAGGTTATTTATTTATTTGGTTTGTTCTTTATTTAACAACACTGCTGAAGGGTGTATAAAAACCCCTGTGAAAACCTTTGGGTGTCTATAGAGTTTCAATTCTAATTTCTGTAGAACTAAACAAAAACTTTAAGCACAGCTTTGGGGTGAAATTCCCAGTCAGATTTCCTTCGTTACCTTCAGCATTCACTTGGCCTCCCCAAAGGGAAGGGAGGCTGGGACCTGCCCAACCCCAGCCAAATTAAATGGCTTTTAAAAGTGTCATTGCTGCCGATGGTTTAACCCCAAAGAGGAGCTCAGGATTCCCATCTGCTGCAGGAATCCCGGGTCCTGGAGCTGTTATCTCTGCCCTGGTGCCTGCTTTCCTCTCCCTGGGGCTCTGGGGGAGCTCTGTTCCCTGAGCAGCCACCCACAGACCCGGCACCCCCTGGCTGGAGCTGGGTTGTGACCCCTGAGGGTGCTGGAGGACAGAACATCCCAGGAAATGCGGGATATTCCCGACTGGAATGTTCACTGAGCCCCTCTCAGGGCTCACCAGGAGCTCTGCCAGAGGCTGGAAAAGGGAAGGAAAAACAGCCAGGAAAACTTGGTGCCTAAACTTGGGCAGGCTGAGCCGGGATCTGTGGGTGTCCCACACCCTCACACTGGGTACAGCACAGAGAACGGGGGGATTTGTCCTGGAGTTTGGCATGACAGGGATGGCTTGGGAAGGAGCCTCTGCTCAGGGTGCTGGTGTGAAAAACCAAAGTCATTTTGGTGATAAATCCACTCCCCACAGGGCTGCACTGTGTTCTCCAGGGCTTTCCTGGGAAGGGAATTCCTGGGAAGGGATTCCTGGGAAGGGATTCCTGGGAAGGGGATTCCTGCCCTTTTGGTGATAAATCCGTTCCCCACAGGGCTGCAGTGTGTTCCCTGGTCAGGGCTTTCCTGGGAAGGGAATTCCTGCCCTTTTGGTGATAAATCCATTGCCCACGGTGCTGCACTGTGTTCCCTGGTCAGGGCTTTCCTGGGAAGGGATTCCTGGGAAAGGGATTCCTGCCCTTTTGGTGATAAATCCGTTCCCCACAGGGCTGCACTGTGTTCCCTGGTCAGGGCTTTCCTGGGAAGGGAATTCCTGCCCTTTTGGTGATAAATCCCTTCCCCACAGGGCTGCACTGTGTTCTCCAGGGCTTTCCTGGGAAGGGATTCCTGCCCTTTTGGTGATAAATCCCTTCCCCACAGGGCTGCACTGTGTTCCCTGGTCACGGCTCTCCTGGGAAGGGAATTCCTGCCTTTCCCTGGTCCTGCCTGGGGCATTCCCACCCAGGCACTGCCCAAATTCAGCCGGGCACTGGGGGCTGCAGGAGCCCTGACAGCGCGGCTCCGAGCCGTGCCCATTGTCACTGCAAGGCAGGGAAGAGCACACGTGCACACCGTGAGTGAAATAAGGGCCGACTGGAGTAATTAGATCCCCCTCAGAAGACCATAAATTAACGGTGATTATGATTCCTGGAAGAACAGAAGCAGAAGGTGCGCGAACGCGTCTCTGCTTTATCACATTCGCTGCATTGTAATGCTCCTTTCATGTTAATATGTACTTTTGTAGTAAAATCTAATTGCAAACACTGAGCAGGCAGAGCCCAAGGCCACAATCGTGTTCCACATAATTACCTGGGGAGGGGGGGCCCCCGCAGCCACCAGCAGAGCCAGGTGGAGCAGCAGGGAGCTGCGCGGGGAGAGGGCAGGGCTGTGATAATTAATAACCCATTAATTGGGGGGAGTGTTCAGTGCTGGAGCAGGTATCCCCGCACACCACGCTGCGGTGTGTGTGCCGTCTCTCGGGTTCAGCCGAGCAGAAGTGACTCTGTCCCTGTCCCCTCGGTGCTGCTGTGTCACCCCGGGACCCTTGGAAGGCTCCGAGTGGCTGCTCTGATGTCTGATGTTGGCACTGAGGGATCTCTTTGCTGTGGTAATTCCAGCCTTTGCCGTTCCCAGCTGTGCTGAGGAGACAGGAAAAAAAAAAAGAAATAAAACCATTTGGAAGATGGGGAAATAAATGGAGCCCGGAAAGGAGAGGGCGTCACAGAGGTGAAAATACAGAATGTGCTGGGCTGGAAGGGACACACGGGGATCATTGATCCGGTTCCTGGCCCTGCACACACACCCCAAATCCCACCCTGTACACCGCTGGGAGGGTTGTCCAAAGGCTCCTGGAGCTCCGGGGCCGTGCCCATTCCCCGGGGAGCTCTGGGGATGAACCTTTCCTGCTCTCCATCCTGGGGCTCCCTCCACGGCACTGCTGCAGCCCTGGCAGGACCCGGCCCCTCCTCGGGCTCCTCTCTGAGCACCTCACCAGGAGCCCCAGCTGGACAGTCTGTGTGCGGCTGGAAGAGCGGATTTGGGAATGTTTGTGGGGCTTTTCCCCCTGTGAGCCCGGCCGTGGCAGAGCCTCCTGCCCGAGGCTCCCGGCAGCCCTGGGCAGGGCACAGTGTCAAAAGGGAAAAGGGGGCAAGGAGGGTCTCTTCTTCCCCTGGAATTTCTGGTGCACACTTCGCAGCCTCTGGCTGAAAAGCAACACAATTTTTAAAGGGAAAAAACGAGTAGGTGTTTAATGCATAGTGTTGACATGTACTTTTTTTTTGCTCCT
>VXBN01003556.1:33683-51297 GCA_013397395.1 Sinosuthora webbiana | reverse complement strand
TTTTTTTTTTTTTTGGAAAATGTCGAATTGCCGGGAGGGTTTTACATGTGAAAAGCCATCTCTGCACGGGCCCCTGGCAGCCCTATCAACAGTTTTTTATCTGCAGCACGAACTGACAGCCCCTCACTGGGAAATAATTGCGGCTCCGTGGAGTCCGGGGCAGTAATTACTGTGTTGATGAAACTTTTCTCTTTGCTTGCCTCCTGATATCTCTGAATGTCAAAGTCACTCGGGCTGACAACATAATTTCCCCAGCAGAGCTCTCGCATCGACCACGCCAGGCTGCTGGGAGGGGCTGGGGGAGTTCCCACTTTGCCGAATTCCCGGGGCAGCCGAGGGAAAAGCTCAGCTTTGCCAAGCCCTGTCCTGGGATTAACGGTGCTGGGCTCGGGGCAGCCGCCCGTAGGAGCAAGGCGTGGCTGTAGAGCTGTGGGCTGGCTCTTCGGAGTGAGTTGGAAAGGAATCCATCCCCAAATAAGCGGCTGCAGCGCGGGGAGGCTCGGTTTGGGTGTCTGTGCGGTTTGGATCAGTGCTGATGGCACAGGCAGGTGAAACCAGCCCCGGGAGTGCCCAGAGCAAGAGGGAATGGGGCACTGCAGGGGCTGCTGTGGGGCTGCTGGGCTGACCGTGGGATGTGGTGACCCCCAAGGCGATTCGGTGATTTTAGTGAATATTTTGAATTTCCCGCGTGTGCAAGGCTGAAGGGAAGCGTATCACAAAGAACACGCGGTGTCCCAGAGGGGCTGACACATCCCTGACCCTCTGCCAGTGTGGATGTTTGGGGACAGCCCCATCCCAGGGCTCAGGTGGGTGCTGGGGGTGGCACTGGGAGGACACTCCCTGTGCAGGATTGTCCCCTCAGGGCACAGGGAGCTCTGCTGGGGGCAGAGAGCACGGCTCTGCCCCGGCTGTTGGACACACACAGTCGCCGCGTTTGGAGGTGGGAATAATGGTGCTGATTCCCAGCTCCTCCAGGAACAAAAGCAGAGCCACGAGGGGCTCCTTCAGGAAAATGGGAATTATGCAGATGTGTCTCAGTTCTCTTGCTGAACGTGGCTGGGTCAGGATTTGGTTTGATCGGGGCTTTCAGCAGCAAAATTGGTCCCTGAGCCCTTGTGTCACCTCCTGTGAGTGGGTCACTAAAGCCCCTGCAGAGGGCCCCCGATGGGGCAGCCCCTGCAGAAGGAGCATCCTTCACTGCTGGAGTGGGGATTTTCTTCTGTTTGTTGTAGAATGAACAGGAACAAAACGGGAGGAGCAAGGGAAGCTGCCAGGAGAGGAGCAGGGGGAGGCAGGTGAAGCCTTGCCTGGAGAGAGCTCATGTGGGTGTCACAGAGAGGGACTTTCCATCATCCTGCTCCAAGCCAGGGAGCAGAACATCCAGCCTTGCAGTCAGCTGTTATTCCTGGGTTGGGTTGGAAGGGCCTCAGAGCCCACCCAGTGTCCCCCTGCCACGGCAGGGACACCTCCCACCGGCCCAGGCTGCTCCCAGCCCTGTCAGGGATTTCTTCCTGACATCTAACCCAAAGCTCCCCTCCTTCAGCCAAAACCTTCCTCCAAGAGCAGTAAACAATCCCAGGCTGCAGGCCCTGGTGAGGAAACCTCCTCCCCACAAAGCAAGGCCTCTGGGGAGGCCTGGGGGAGATCCTCTGACCCCAAACATCAGCTCCTCTGTGCACACCAGGGCTGAACACAGCTGCCTGTGCAGGGCAGGAAGGAGCTGCCCTGCAAAGAACATTTTCAGTCCAGCAAGGTCAGCCCAATGCAAAGCAAAAAGTAGGATTCTTTATACATAAGAGATGGATGCAAAAATATTGATTTGAAGGATTTATTTGCTGTTTTGAATGGTTTAAGCAGGCATGTAATAATAATAATAATAAAAAGAGTAGAGCCCATCATGCTCAGTCATAGAAATTGCCTCATGTTTTGCTTTCGAGGCACAAGCTCAGCAGAAGGTTAAAGAGAAACAACAATGAATTCTTGTAGACTGAAGCAAAAAAAACTGTGTCCCAGCCCTGCCGGGTCAGAAGTGATTTGGAGCATGTTTATATTTGTGCAGTAACAGCTTTTCTTGCACTGTTAATTGCTCATTAAACACCATCCGTTCAGCCCTTAGCTGCCTCTGCCACAGCAGGGAGAGCTGAGCTTTGGCCCTGCCCATTCTCACGGTCTCACCCGTGAAAAACAACGTGTGTGTGTTGGAAATGGAATAGCTGGAGTGCTCACACGTTGGCCTTACCCCCAGAGACACTTAGGCAGGGGGAGTAGGAGGACAAAACATGAGATGAACAATATGCTCTCCTCTTCCTCTTGTTCCCTCTGATTTACATCCCCGGCACCAGAGCAGCCTGTAATGTTTAATGGAGATAATGAAATCTCATTTGGAGACAAGATAGCTGGTTTTAGCAGAGGAGCAGACCCTGCCTGGCAGCTGAGCTAGCAGCAGTAATTCTCCAGGAAGATGGGCACTGGGAAGCTCAGCACAGACTCTCTGAGGTGGTGGGAAGGAAGAGCAATGGAAATCAATTCCTTTGGCCAAGGTGCTTAAACGTGATTAGAGCTGAAGAAAGTCTTGTGAAAACCGGTATTAGGGAGTAGTTAAGATTTATTCTGGTGCCTTAATTGGAGGACCAAGGAAGTCAAGTGATTTGATTCTCCAGAAGTTCAGAATCGATGTTGTTTGAGCAGGTTTTATTGACTGGAAGGTGAAATCTGATAAGGGCTGAGGATAAGGAGGGGAGGTCAGATGTCCCCGCTGGTGCAGGGCAGACTGAGCCCTGCCTGTGCTTCCCTCTGATCCCCCCGAGCCGGGATTTCCCGGGGCAGAGCCCAGCCCAGCCTGTGTCCAGCGGGGTGTGGGGGCTCAGGGGCTGCTCGGAGCCCTGCCCATGGCCCCGGGCTCAGGGAGACCCTGCCCAGAACAGCATTTACTGAGTCAGGGCCCAGAACAGCATTTACAGGGTCAGGGCCCAAAACATTGACCAGAGTCAGGTCCCAAAACAGCATTTACAGGCGGGTAGAGTTTGTCACCAATTCAGGATGTATTTATTTGCAGTATTTCAATTGCTCCAAGCTGACAGCAGGTAGGGTTTGTCACCAATCCAGGTTGTTTCCTGTATTTCAGTTGCCCCAAGGTGACAGCAGGGAGGGTTTGTCACCAGTCCAGGTTGTGTTTATTTCCTGTATTTCAGATGCCCAGGGCTGACAGCAGGAAGGGTTTGTCACCAATCCAGGCTGTTTCCTGTATTTCAGTTGTTCCAGGCTGACAGCAGGGAGGGGTTGTCACCAGTCCAGGTTGTTTCCTGTATTTCAGTTGTTCCAGGCTGACAGCAGGGAGGGGTTGTCACCAGTCCAGGCTGTGTTTATTTCCTGTATTTCAGATGCCCAGGGCTGACAGCAGGAAGGGTTTGTCACCAATCCAGGCTGTGTTTCCTGTATTTCAGTTGCCCCAAGGTGACAGCAGGGAGGGTTTGTCACCAGTCCAGGCTGTGTTTATTTCCTGTATTTCAGTTGTTCCAGGCTGACAGCAGGGAGGGTTTGTCACCAATCCAGGTTGTTTCCTGTATTTCAGTTGTTCCAGGCTGACAGCAGGGAGGGTTTGTCACCAATCCAGGTTGTTTCCTGTATTTCAGTTGTTCCAGGCTGACAGCAGGGAGGGTTTGTCACCAATCCAGGTTGTTTCCTGTATTTCAGTTGTTCCAGGCTGACAGCAGGGAGGGTTTGTCACCAATCCAGGTTGTTTCCTGTATTTCAGTTGTTCCAGGCTGACAGCAGGGAGGGTTTGTCACCAATCCAGGTTGTTTCCTGTATTTCAGTTGTTCCAGGCTGACAGCAGGGAGGGTTTGTCACCAATCCAGGTTGTTTCCTGTATTTCAGTTGTTCCAGGCTGACAGCAGGGAGGGTTTGTCACCAATCCAGGTTGTTTCCTGTATTTCAGTTGTTCCAGGCTGACAGCAGGGAGGGTTTGTCACCAATCCAGGTTGTTTCCTGTATTTCAGTTGTTCCAGGCTGACAGCAGGGAGGGTTTGTCACCAATCCAGGTTGTTTCCTGTATTTCAATTGTCCAGGCTGACAGCAGGGAGGGTTTGTCACCAGTCCAGGCTGTGTTTATTTCCTGTATTTCAGTTGTTCCAGGCTGACAGCAGGGAGGGTTTGTCACCAATCCAGGCTGTGTTCCCAGGCTCCTGTGGCTGGCCCAGGCAGGGATGAGGAGCTGTGGCAGTCCCTCTCCTGCAGCAGGGGCAGCAAATCCCCCTGGGGCAGTTTCAGGGCGCTGAGGGCAGCAATAACCAGGCTCTGCTTTTTTATCCTGTTGACGCCTTTTGAACACGTTACAGACTCACGTTGGTGTCTGCGGCGCGTTAACTCCTGTCAGGCCACGGAGGAGTTAAACGTGACCTGATTTGGGCTACAACTCGGGTTTTTCTCCGCAGATTTCTCTCGGTTTGAGCACCCCAAATGAGGCTGCTGATGGGGAGCTCTGAATAATTCCGAGTGAACTGCCTGACGCGTGGGAGGTAATTGCAGAGCTCCCTGGGAGCCGCTAATGAGGGAAGGGAGCCCGGCGGGGTCGTGCAGGACAGGGCATCACCTCGGCAGAGAAAGGTTCGGGTATCGCTGGGAACTGGCACCGCCGCGGCTGATTTGAGATGGAGATTTGCTCTGTTCTCGCCGTGAAGAGGCGGTGTTAGTTAATTAGGGGAGAAGCTCTTCCCTGATGCTCTGGATTAGCGCTGATGCGCACGGGAACCTCCCGAAGATACGGGGAGGGGGGATCGTGGCTGGGATTTGGCAGGTCCTGAAATGACAGACTTTTTGTGATTAAACCTCATTTAAATGAGCATCTAAATGATCTCGTGTGGTGGGATCGCCCGTTCCCAGGCTGGCGTGACGCTGCCCGCCCGTGTGCTGTGCCCGAGCCGGGAATTGCGGGAAGGGGCAGGAATGATGCTGCGCTGGGCAGTTGCCGTGGCAACGGCGGGTTCTAATTGTGATCCACCGGCAGCGACGGGAACTGGTGCCTGCAGTCACCGAGGTGATGGAATGCGGGCCCTGGAGGAATAAGGGAGCAAATGAAGTGTGCCCGGAGATAATCCCGGAGCCTCCCCGTGCTCCCGGGGGCCGGGGCAGCCCCTCCGGGCAGGGCCGGGGGCTGGCACAGACCTGCCTGTGCCACCCCAGCCTCGGGAAGGGCATTTTGAGCCGGGAGAGGCCGCTGGTGGCTGCCGGGGCTCAGGGGAGAGCTGGTGGCTTCATGGTTCTCGCGGGGACATCTGGGCAGCCTGTGCGGGCCCAGCCCGTGTGCGGCTTCAGTGCTGCCCTCACCCCACGGCTGAGCTTTTTATTGTTGTTATTATTGTTGTTTGGACGTTTCAATTGCTTTTCTTTAATACAGGGAATTGTTTTCCTTGTGCCAGGGTTTAGACTCCCAGCCATGGCTGGTCAGGAGCAAAGGCTCTGCTGCCTCATCCAGGAATCTTCCATTCTTTCCACACTGTTCTCGTTCATCCTTCAGCAAGTGAAATCATTTTCATAGAATGGTTTGAGTTGAGAGGGACCTTAAATCCCACCCAGAGCCACCCCTGCCCTGGCAGGGACACCTCCCACTGTCCCAGGCTGCTCCAAGCCCAGTGTCCAACCCGGCCTTGGGCACTGCCAGGGATCCAGGGGCAGCCACAGCTGCTCTGGCCGTGCTAATAAATCAATAAATGAATAAATACATAACCCAGTTATAGGAATAAATGAATTGCTGAGTGCTCTGGGTGCTTGGCTGCAGCCTTTACCCCCCAGCACATCCCACAGTCCGTACCCAGCACTGTGCTGGCACAGGACGTGTCCAGCCATAACAAGTTTTCTCTAAGTGACCAAAGCAATATGTAAATGCTCTGGCTTAACCAATAATTACATTATCATTTCAAAAGTCACTGAACAAATGGCTTGCTTCATGTTATGTGTATTTGTCAGTGATTTTTACTGCCAGTGCTCTGCTCCAAAGGTCTTTAAAGAGAAGTGATAAGTGTGGGATTATCCCTTCCCTCTCCCCTCCTGCTCTGACACTTGCACTTCAAATTCCCCTGAAGGTCTTGGAGCAGAATTAGATCTTACTTTGTATGCAAATGTATGGAATAGATTCTCCATGTGGGCCCGGGTCAAACCTCACTGACATTGAAAGATTCCAGCTGACTTTTTGGGATTTGTAGCTCTGGGGGGAGCGAGGTGACCACAGCCAGTGCTGGGGCAGGGCAGGGCTGGGGCCCTCGGGCACCTCTGGGGCGTTGGGTGGGCAGGGAGTGTTTTGTGGGGTTGGTTTGGGGCTCTGCACACCAGCTGAGCTGGGAATGCACTGGGAATGCACTGGGAATGCACTGGGAATGCACTGGGAATGCACTGGGAATGCACTGGGAATGCACTGGGAATGCACTGGGAATGCTGGGCTGCCTCAGGACAAAGGGCAGGGGGGGGTCACCCTCCCTGCACTCAGGGTCTGGGCTGGGTGACAGGGCAGGGATCAGCCAGGGGCTGCTCTTGGGGGGCTTTTCCAACCTCCTCAGTGGGTCTGGGGTTCAGCAGGATGGAGGCTCTTCCCCACAGCCAGGAACCAGAAAGGAGGGGCACAGGCTGCACGTGAAGGACCCACTCCCAGAAATAAACACCCTGGAGTGGCCAGACCAAGAGGAAACTGGGTGGATTCTGCAGGAAACTTGCCCAGCTGGTGACACCAGTGACTCCCAGAGGCTGTGGGGCTGAGCCAGGGCTCAGCCCCAAAGGGCTCAGCTGCACTGCCCCGAGGGTGTGAGCCAGGAGTGGGGCCAGTGGGGTGCTCAGTGAAGGTCTGGTCCCAGCCCTGCAGGGGAGTAAGTTTTGTTCTTTGGGAAGGCCAGAGGATTTCATTTTGGATGGGGAAAGGTTTGGGGGGAGTTTTTGTGAGCCCTGTGTGTCAGGAGATGGAGGATGTTCAGTTGCTGGAGCAAGTGGAGGCAAAGGGAATTTATTAACTGGAGTGGCTCAGCAAAAGAGCAGTTTGATCTCAGGGAGAGCCTTCCAAGTGGGCCAGACTGGCTGGACATAAATCAAACACTCACATGGCTGCATCAGGGGAGGCAGCACTGGAGTGAAAGGACAGAAAACAAAGTGTTGGAGCTTGCTCTGTGAGATGAACCTGCTGTGGGGATCTCTGCTCTCATTCAGGGGCACGGCCTGGGCTGACAGAGCTGGGTTTGATCCTGGCAGGACTGCAGGGGGACAGCTCAGGAGAGCCTCAGTGGGATGGACACTTGATTAGAGCTCGATCTGAGCCCCAGCCAGAGCAGGAGGAAGCCTGTCCTGGGGCTGCCTCGCCCTGCTGGCCTGGTCAGCCCCTGTGGCAAGGCTGGCTGAAGGCTTGACTCGTTCCTTCTGCTTTGTTTCCTCAGTGTAAATGACTGAGTGTGACTGGGGAACTCAACAACTCCTATTTATCCTGGATTCTGGATTTCATTCTGTAAAACCTGAATGCCTTAAGTGAGAGGGCTGCTTGCTGTCCTGACGTGAGGCTGCCTGATTTACTGGGCAGTAAAACACAAGTGCAGCCCCCAGGCTGGAGCCTGAGTGCAGAGAGAACCACCAGGGCATTGGTGCCTCCCCTGTGCAGGCCCTGGATAATCCTGGCAGCGTTTCTCAGTGCTGTCAAGGCAAAGCTGCAGCTGGCAGAGCTGCTCTCGCCCAGTTCCCATTGCCATGACAACCTGGGCACGTCCTGGAGCTGCTGCAGGAGCTGCTCTGGCGGGAGGAGGGAGCTGGAGCCTGGCCAGGAGCCCCCTGTGCACCCCAGGATGTCCCTGCCCACACCCAGGGGTGCCTGGGGGGCAGAGCAGAGCTGGGAGCCACAGGGGCTTCCAGGAGCTCCTGCTGGTGGGTTCCCATTCTGCTGTTCCTTTATTGAAAGGCCTTTAGGGCACACCTTGGGCAGGATGAGAGCCTGGCCAGGACTACGCCCAAGGTGGACCCAAAGTGGGTGCAAAATGGACCCAAAATGGTCACAGAATGGACACAAAATGTCACAAAATGGTCACAGAATGGACAAAGGGTCACCAGGTCTCACACTTCGATAAGTTTTGGCCCATTTGCACATTGGGGTTTAATTGTCCAATCCCAGCTCCAGGCTGTGAGGTCCCATCCTGCTTGTCCCTCCCTCCAGCCCACCCTTGGTTGTGCTTTTGGGCTGAAAGTTGTGGTTTTAAGTGCGTCAGATCCTCCAGAAGAGATTCCTTACACGAGGCCATTTCTGGAGGCCGTCCCACCCTGAGCTGCCCATCTGTGTGTTCACTTACACACACGTTTACTCGCACTTTGTGTGTCACTTTATCATCAACACCTGCCCCTGATGCTCCTCGTGCTCATTGCTCCATCCCAGGTAAATGGGATTGTCCTGAAATCGTTTGGCCCCAGTTTATTCCCTGTTCTGGGACGCTTTGATAATGTAAGGATTGCAAGAGGGCTTTGCCTGGTGCTCTCTGTGCAGCTGTGGGGTGAGGAAGGAAGGGATGTTTGTGGGGAGGCCGCCTGGCTCCGTCCTCAAAAGCAATATTTGATCCTGGGGGTGTTCCTGGGACATTCCAGGCCTTCCTGCTGTGCTGGGTGGCCGTGGCTGCTCTGCTGGAACGCTCCAGGAGCTGCCACAGCTGCTCTCCTAAAACTGACGGTGGGGATTTGGCATCTGCAGATGTTGGGGGTGGCAGGGCTTGGAGAAACCTGGTCCAGAGGGGACATTGTGTGTCCTGGGGACATTGTGTGTGCCCCTGGGGACATTGTGTGTGCTCCTGGGGACATTGTGTGTGCCCCTGGGGACACAGTGTGTGCCCCTGGGGTCACTGTGTGTGCCCCTGGGGACATTGTGTGTGTCTTTGGGGACATTGTGTGTGCTCCTGGGGACACTGTGTGTGCCCCTGGGGACACTGTGTGTGCCTTTGGGGACACTGTGTGTGCCTTTGGGGACATTGTGTGTGCCCTGGGGACATTGTGTGTGCCCTGGGGACACTGTGTGTGTCCCTGGGGACATTGTGTGTGCCCTGGGGGGACACTGTGTGTGCCCTGGGGACATTGTGTGTGCCCTGGGGGGACACAGCCCTGGGGCTGTCCCACTTTATTTTCCTCACAATCCCGACCTGAGGGTTGCAGGGTTGGTGTTTTTCCTCCCTTTCCATTGAATTATTCAATAGCTGAAGTGAGTGAAATTAAAGATTTGGAGCCTGGTGACGTTTGCAATCCAAGAAGGATGGCAAAATCTGTTTCATTTGAACTCTAATCTCTGGTCATGTATAAAATGAATAAAATGCAATAAGTGTGGAGAAATATGATTTACAGCAGCAGCCAGAGCCTGGCTCTGAATGCCCGAAAATGCCAAGATTGTGTGTCAGTCAATTGAGCAGCGCAGTGGCAGGGGGAGCAATGAAATGAAGGCTTGCTCTTTTTTTTTTTCTTTTGTTCTTTGTTTTTTGGAAGGAGTGACAGATGAAGAATTATTTCTGGCTCAGAAAAGCCAAGTGCTCAGCCCGTGAGAGAGGGAAAAGCCATTATTTTCATAATGGAGGTTGAGGACGTGCGTTGCTCCTGCTGCACTTTGTGTTTGTCTCCTTTAGTGATGTGTAACTTATTTCTGAGCTTTGATCACAAACAGGAGCGCCGAGCAGGAGATGCCACACGGTGCTGGGGACTGATTGTGGGATTTCTGGGGCCCTTCCCTCCGGCTGTGCCTGAAACCCAGCCAGGCCCTGCTGTGCCTGCAGTCCCTGCTCACCCCCACACCCCTGGGGCTGGGCAGGGCTCAGGACACTCCTGCTGCGGGGACACTGCCCTGGGGACACTGCCCTGGGGACACTGCCCTGGGGACACTGCCCTGGGGACACTGCCCTGGGGACACTGCCCTGGGGACACTGCCCTGGGGACACTGCCCTGGGGACACTGCCCTGGGGACACTGCCCTGGGGACACTGCCCTGGGGACACTGCCCTGGGGACACTGCCCTGGGGACACTGCCCTGGGGACACTGCCCTGGGGACACTGCCCTGGGGACACTGCCCTGGGGACACTGCCCTGGGGACACTGCCCTGGGGACAGCTGGGCTCCTGTGGGGACACCCCATCCACTGCAAATCCCATCCCTCACCTGTGGATGTGTAATCAGCAGGGAAGGAAAGCCAGGAGAGGGACGTGCAGGTCTCTGTCCCTCTGTTGTCACTGCCCCTGTCCTGGGGCTGTCTCTGTCCCTCTGTTGTCACTGTCCCTGCCGTGGGGCTGCAGGGAGGGCTCCTCCTCCCCCGGGGCAGGACAGGGCTCACAGCCCATCCCTGCACCCGCAGGGGACACAGGATGTCACCCAGCAGGGACAGCGGCCGGCAGAGCCAGGGGCACACAGAGCAGGGAGGGGCCCAAAGGGAGGCAGAGCTTCTCCTGGGCAGTGCTGGGACACACAGAGCTCACTGCACACCCCCTGTCCCTGCAGGGTGGCTCCTGTCCCTGCAGGGTGACCCCTGGGCAGTGCAGGGACACACAGAGCTCACTGCACACCCCCTGTCCCTGCAGGGTGGCTCCTGTCCCTGCAGGCTGGCTCCTTCCTGGCACGTCCCTGTCCCTGCCAGGCCCTGCCCAAGGACAGTGCAATCAGTTCAGGGAGGCACCAGCTCCCAGCACGTGCAGTCCCCAGGGCCAGCGCTGTTCCCTCCTTGGCTCAGCCATTCCCGGGTGGCCCCAGGCAGTCCCTGGGCACCTCTCCTGTCTCTGTGGCTGCCAGGGAAAGCCAAGGCAGGGGAGGAACCTGCTGAATGTTGTCCCTGTGAACCGTGTGACTTGTGGGGCTGCCTCTGATGCTGCTCCAGTTCCTCTCCCAGCCATCAGATGCTGTTTGAAAGCAGCACTTGCTTTTCCATTGCTGCTCTCTCCAATTATCTGGCTAATTTAATTTCCCTCCAGATAAGCTGTTCGAGCTTCTCTTGCAGGCTGCAGGAACAAAATCCCTCCTCTTCTGCATCTGCATCAGAGCCCTGAGAGCGAGTGCTTCAGTGTTTGCCATTCTGAATTATCACACGAGTTACGGGTACAACCCAGAAACGCTTATTTTTGGTGCATGCAAATTTCTTGCATAAGGAAGTTCCTAATATAAGGGAACAAGCTGTAGAAAATATTTCGCTGGAATAACTGAGATCTTTAAACTACAGACATTCACTTCAGCTCCCCTCCACATGCTTGCCTGTGAACCACAGGCTGAAGAACCCGCTGTGCTGGGGGCTCTTGGGACGTGGAAAGGAGCGGTGGCTCTGACAAGGTGACAGCAGCAGGAGCAGTTTCACTTGTGCAGGCACTGGGAACTGGGAATTTGTCCTTTCAGTCCTGTTCACTCCGTGCTGGCTGCCTCTGCCCGTGGCCTCTGCAGGTGGGACTCTCTGGGATTGTCATTGAGTTCTTCTTCTGATGGCTGAGCCTCCTGCTGGAGGAACACGCTGGGACACCTCACAGCACCCCTGCGTCCTGTGCCTGCTGCCACAGGGGCTGGGACATGGCTCTGCCCTCAGCAAGTTGGTGGTTTAGATGCTTCTGTTTGAGGAATTCTCATTTTGTTGGCACAAATTGGATCTTGGGCAGGAATTGTTCCCTGGCAGGGTGGGCAGGCCCTGGCACAGGGTGCCCAGAGCAGCTGTGGCTGCCCCTGGATCCCTGGCAGTGCCCAAGGCCAGGTTGGACATTGGGCTTGGAGCAGCCTGGGACAGTGGGAGGTGTCCCTGCCATGGCAGGGGTGGCCCTGGGTGGGATTTAAGGTCCCTTCCCACCCAACCCACTGTGGGGTTTTGGGATGTGCAGCCCATTCCCCCAGCCTGGCCAGGAGCCGTGGGGCTCTTTGGGCACCCCAGCACTGCCAGGCTGCACGACAGGCAGCCACTGAAGGGACATCTCCTGACCCTAAAATCCCATCCCATCCTTCAGTGTCGCCTTTGGTATCATTGCCAGGCACAGAATGGATGATGAAGTGGTGGCACTGATCCCATAGCCACCCCACAGTGATCCCACAGGCACCCCACAGAGGCTCTGTGTGCCTGCCCTGCTGTTTCTGCTGTGATAACTGTGATCAGCACGGCTCCTGGCATTTGTTTGTAACCCCTGACACTTGTCCAGCTTCCTGAGCACCTCCATTCCCCCAGGGTGCTGTCCCCCTGGCCCTGGGGGGTTCCTGGGGGGTTGCTGCACCTCAGCAGGGGAAGGTGGCTGTGTCCATGGGCACAGGAGGGCAGGGATCTGTGAATGCCTCACAGGGATTTACGTCACCATCCCATGAGGGAACCTTTGGCTGGGGAAGGAGCTCAGGGGTGAGGCAGGAGCGGGCAGGGCTGCTCCCCGTGTGCAGTTCCCATTTCCCTGTGCAGCCCTGCAGGGACAGAGCTGTCACTGCCTGAGCCTGCACAGATCAGCTCGTCTGAGGGAACAGGAACAGTCCTGCTGGGTTTGGGGCTCCCAGTGAGCTCCTGAAGGAGGGTGGAGGGTCCTCACCCACCAAAATGTCCCAGGGCACATTTGCATTCAGGTCCTCTCACTCCCGTGTTTCTGCAAACACGTAGCGCGGGGGAAGCTAATTTTAATTTTTATTAAAAAGTGTTTCTCATTCTTATGTTTGCACAACATAATGTGGAGAACGAGATAGAATCTTCAGATGACCTGGAAAAGCCTCCTGGGAGATTTATAAACCATCTACTTCATCTGTAAGAACATTTGTTTTAATTCCCATATAAAAGTGAGATAAATTGGCTTGTAATAGCACGGGCCCAAAAATATCTCCAGTTACCACTTTATTTCCATATTGCAACATAACACAATTCAGTGCATAATTAGAAAGCTGAATTAGAAAAGAGGAGCAGTTGCTCCTGATGAGACTGAAGGCAAAGCTTTAGGCTGCAAAAAGGGTTTCTGACTCCTAAAGGGACTTTTCAGAGCTCTGAGGTGTTGTTGTATAAACTGTGGGTTCAGTCCTCCTGGCCCTGCAGCTGGAAATCTCTCCTGGGCTGGCAGGGACAGAGGCCTGACCCTGCAGTGCTCCCGGGGAAATCACAGCTCATGCAAAACCTGCCACTGATGGATTTTGTTCTGTCAAAATTGCCCCTTATCAGGTGTGTGCGTTCCAGGCCAGTCCAATTTTCTCTCAAGGTTTAGAAGGCGATTTCTGTGATTTGCATGAATAAAGCAAGAATCTGGAAAACATAAAAAAATCTAAAATTCAAATGGAAATCACTTATGTAAAAGAAGTGATAAAAATCTAGGTGCTTTTGCATGTGAATGATGTCCTCGGGGTTGGGTTTTCTCCAGTGCTTGCTTCAAAGCCGCTGCATGAAGTGTGAAGTTAAAATTTGTCAAAAGTCGGAGTCTGCTTGAGAGAGGAGGAGGTCTGAGTGAGGGTGACCCTGCAGAATGACTCTGTCCTTCTGTCAGCGCAGATGTGGCTTCAAACCCTCCCAGGGAGCGGCCTGGGAGGCCAACACCAGGTTGGGTTCAGGGAGAAGCCTGGATCTCCTCTGGCAACATCACGGGATGGGTTGGGTTGGAAGGGAAAAGCTCATCCAGAGCCACCCGTGCCATGGCAGGGACACCTCCCGCTGTCCCAGGTGGATCCAGCCGGGCCTTGGGCACTGCCAGGGCTCCAGGGGCAGCCCCAGCTGGGCTGGGCTCCCTGTGCCACCCTGCCAGGGGAGGATTTAGTGCCAATCCCCCATCCAGCCCTGTCCTCATTCCCTGTGTCTGTCCCTCCAGCCCTGGTCACTGCTCTGTCCCCAGCTCCCTGCAGCTCCCTCAGGCCCTGCAGGGTCACATTTGTGTGCCCCAGAGCCTCCTCCCCTCCAGGCTGGGCACGCTCGGCCCCAGCTCTCATTCACGTCAAATTCTCCCAGTTCTCATTCACGTCAAGTTCGAGCATCTCTCACTAAATCTGCATCTTAATTTGTTAATTTAATCCCAGGATCGGGAGCCGGCAGGTTCAGCACGGGCTGTAAAAGGCACGCAGGAGTTATTAGAGCCCCATTGTCGGTTAGATCTGATCCTTTGTGCTTTAAGTCGCCCATTTGCATTCATCTAAAACGCTTCCCCGGAATTTATCAGAAGAAGTGAAATAAGGGATGAAATAGTTTCACGTAAAGCGCATTTTTCTGTCTGCCTGGTAAGACCACAGAGCAGAGATAAAACACATAAAACTGAGGCTCTGCATAATAAGCATATCTATTAGTTTCCCTTATCTCGGCGCTGCTCCCATTTGTCATGAGGAGCTTCGTGTGTCACTCAGCGCTCCTTGTTCTACAGACGCTCTTTTCTCCCTCCCCTGTTATCTCCCGTCGGCGTCGGCGAGGCGGGGACTGCCCGAGACCCCTTCGGTTAAATCATCACTTCACCTCGGGCCCCGTTCCAGAAAAAACGGGGGAAAAAAAAAGAAGAATGAATTCCAAAGGCTGCGCAGCCTCTGCAGCAGCCCGGGATTAAGGGGATTAAGGGGAAAGTGTTGGATCAAAAGATCCCCGGGGGTGAGGCAGCTCCCAGTCAGGCCAGGTCCCCGCTGGGGCTGGGGAGGCTCTCGGGCACCGCTGCAGAATGGCCCTCATTAAAAAATATATATCAAAATTAAATATATCAAAATTAAATATATCAAATTTAAAAATTTGTCAAAAATCAAAGATATTAAAATTAAATATATTAGAAATAAAGAAAGAAATAAAAATATAGCAAAACTAAATATATTAAATTTATCAAAAATAAATACATTAAAATTAAGGATATTAGAATTAAATATATTAGAATTAAATAAATAAAAATAAATAGATCAACGTTAAAGAGATCAAAATTTATTTTGTCAAAAATAAATATATTACTATTAAATATATTGGAATTAAATATATAAAATTAAATATATAAAAATGAAATGCGTGGGGGCCCTCGGTGCCAGGGGCGGAGCAGACAGAGTTCTGGGGACGTTTGAGGAGCTGGTGTGGAGGTGAAAGTTCCCCCAGAGGTGGCTTTGGGACGCCGGGAGGGCGAGGCTGGAGATGTCTGTGTTGTTCTCAGAGTTTTTCCATCAGCAGCTCGGCCTGAGGAGCAGTGCACGAGGAGAGGAGGAAGGAGGTTCTGAAGGAACCACCCTCCATGTGGGATGCTTTTCCCGGATCTCCTGTATATTGAATTTCTGGAGAGGATGGGCAGGGACGCTGCTGCCTCCCCAGCTCCCTCACCCCTGTCCTGTGCTGTCTGTGCCTTTTGATTGTGCTGAATCCTCCAGAGTCCTGAGAATTGTTCTGGTTTATCTATTACGTGTGCCCTCTGAAAAGCCAGGTTTTTAAAAAGGGGGTAAAAAAGGCTTTTCTACCCCGGTGTGTTTGCAGAGTACAGTTTTTAATCCCTGTGGTTTCTTTGAATACTCATCTCAGTACCTGTTCTCTGGGCTGAAAATATTTTTTTCACAGTAATGAGCACAGCTGAGTGTCCCAGGCACAGAAATTGTTGTGTACCCTCTGCAGAGTTATTTCAGTGAATTGTGGAGCATTGAAATACAGTTAAAAGGAGAAAATCCCACCTTCCTCAACGGCTTTAAAAGTCAGAAATTTCTACTGATTATTATTACAGCTTATCTTCCACAAGATAAGCTATAATAATGTGTTATTATAGCTCCTCTTCTATAACTTACAGCTCAGCCGAACCCTAATTTATATCAGAATTATTTCAGTCCAAATCTGATCTGCACTCCAAATCAATGAGCCAAAACCATACCAGGACTTGCTGTGGGAATTGTGTTAAGGCCACTGCAGGTCTCCAGCACTGAGGCTGTTGGTGCATTTGTGTGGGACACCACGGTGCCTGCAGTGCAGAGGTCTCAGCTCACATGTCTTCATTGCAAACTGGTGAAAAATCGGTGTAAAATGGGGGTTTGTGTGTGAACTGCTGCAGCCTGGCCAGGACTGTGGTGTGTAACATGCAAACTGGTGAAAAATCGGTGTAAAATGGGGGTTTGTGTGTGTGAACTGCTGCAGCCTGGCCAGGCTCGGTGTGTAACATGTGTGAATTGGTTAAAAATCCCTTTCCAGTGGGTATTTATGTGTGAGGTGCTGCAGGCTGGCCAGACTCGGTGTGTAACATGCAAACTGGTGAAAAATCGGTGTAAAATGGGTTTTTGTGTGTGTGTGAACAGCTGCAGGCTGGCCAGGCCCAATGTGTAACACACGTAAAGCGGTTAAAAATTACTTTACAAAGGGTATTTATGGCTGAAGTGCTGCAGCCCCTGCCCGTGGTGTGTAACACATGCAGACTGGTTAAAAAAATCTCTTTCCAGTGGGTATTTATGGTGGGTAATTATGTCTGAAGTGCTGCAGCCCCTGCCTGTGGTGTGTTACACAAGTAGGCAGATTAAAAATCCCTTTCCAAGTGGATATTTCTGTTTGAACTGCTGCAGCCCCTGCCCATGGTGTGTTATATGCAGACAGGTTAGAAATCTCTGCCCAGTGGGTATTTATGTGTGAAGTTCTGCAGCCGCTGCCCGTGGTGTGTAACACGTGCAGAAACCAGTGGGTATTTGTGTTTGAGCTGCTGCAGCCTGGCCAGGCTCGGTGTGGTACACATGCAGGCTGGTTAGAAATCTCTTTCCAGTGGGTATTTATGGTGGGTGTTTGTGTCAGAATTCAGTGGGTGTTTCTGCCAGAATTCAGTGGGTGTTTCTGTCAGGAATCAGTGGGTGTTTGTGTCAGAATTCAGTGGGTGTTTGTGTCAGGAATCAGTGGGTGTTTGTGTCAGGAATCAGTGGGTGTTTCTCTCAGGAATCAGTGGGTGTTTCTGTCAGGAATCAGTGGGTGTTTCTCTCAGGAATCAGTGGGTGTTTCTGTGAGGAATCAGTGGGTGTTTGTGTCAGGAATCAGTGGGTGTTTCTGTCAGGAATCAGTGGGTGTTTCTCTCAGAAATCAATGGCTATTTCTGTCAGGAATCAGTGGGTGTTTCTGTCAGGAATCAGTGGGTGTTTCTCTCAGAAATGGGTGTTTCTGTCCGAGGTTCTGCCCCGCCCGCGGTGTGTAACCCTGTGTGTCGCCCGCAGCTCTACATCCAAACCACCACGCTCACCATCTCCATGAACCTGAGCGCGTCGGTGGCGCTGGGGATGCTCTACATGCCCAAGGTTTACATCATCATCTTCCACCCCGAGCTCAACGTGCAGAAGCGCAAGCGCAGCTTCAAGGCGGTGGTGACGGCGGCCACCATGTCCTCGCGGCTGTCCCACAAGCCCAGCGACCGCCCCAACGGCGAGGCCAAGACCGAGCTCTGCGAGAACGTGGACCCCAACAGTGAGTACGGGCTCTGCACCCTGGGGCTTCAGCCTGATCCTGGGGCTTCACCTGCACCCCGGGGCTTCACCTGCACCCTGGGGCTTCAGCCTGATCCTGGGGCTTCAGCCTGCACCCTGGGGCTTCACCTGCACCCTGGGGCTTCACCCTGATCCTGGGGCTTCAGTCTGCACCCTGGGGCTTCACCCTGATCCTGGGGCTTCAGCCTGATCCTGGGGCTTCACCTGCACCCTGGGGCTTCACCTGCACCCTGGGGCTTCACCCGCACCCTGGGGCTTCACCTGCACCCTGG
>VXBN01003556.1:15602-33281 GCA_013397395.1 Sinosuthora webbiana | reverse complement strand
GTACTCCGGGGCTTCACCCTGATCCTGGGGCTTCCTTCACCCTCACCCCAGTGCTTCACCCTGACCCTGGGGCTTCACTCTGACCCCAGACCTTCACCCTGACCCCAAACCTTCACCCTGACCCCAGTGCTTCATCCTCACCCTGGGGCTTCACCCTGCACCCTGGGGCTTCACCCTGACCCCAAGCCTTCACCCTCACCCCAGTGCTTCACCCTCACCCCAGGCTTTCCTTCACCTTGACCCCAGATCTTCATCCTGACCCCAAGTCTTCACCCTGGCCCTGGGCCTTCACCCTGACCCCAGTGCTTCACCCTGCACCCCAGGCCTTCACCCTGCTTGCTCTGCTCCATCACAGGGTTCACAGCTCTAGTGTGGTGCTTTGAGAATTCTCTATTTTTGTCCCTGATTTTGAGCCATGCCATTGGGCAGTGGTGCCTCAGGAAGGGTTTAGGAGGTGCAGGTGACTCGTGCTCCCCCTGTTTTCCCTCTGAGGGTGAGGGATCAGCACATCCCTGGGCACCAAACCCTGACCAGCACATCCCTGGGCACAGGGCCCTGCAGCCCGTGTCCAGCTGGCCCTGGCAGGGACAGGTTCCTTGGCAAGCACCAAGTCCACCAATAACTCTGCCCACCCGAGTTTTCATCCTGGTTCTTGCAAAGTTGCTCTGCAAGAATCTCACAATCCCCCAAGATTCCCATTTAGGGGTTTTATCTGGCCTTAATGCAAATCTTCCCACCGATTTAAAAGGAAAATAGATGGCAAAGACACTTCTAGTTTCCTTGATGTGCATAGCAGAGGATAGCACAGCACGAAATTACAGACTGGGGCCATCAGATTCGATTTGCATTTGAATCTGGAAGGAGCTGAGGAAGGAGACAGCTGCACAACTCCACAGCACACTGCAAAGGTTTGGGCACATCTGCAGGTTTTGTGCAAAACCAGATCTGAATGTGCAGAAATGCCCTTTCCCTGCCCGTGCTCCACTGCTCCCTTTGCTGCTGGGATCCCTGCCACGTCTGCTCCTCTTAGTGCTGCTGGAATTGCTGCCTGGTTGATGCTGATGGAATTCCTGCTTCATTAATGCTGCTGGAATTCCTGTCTCCTTAATCCTGCTGGAATTCCTGCCTGGTTGATGCTGCTGGAATTCCTGCTTCCTTAATGCTGCTGGAATTCCTGTCTGGTTGATGCTGCTGGAATTCCTGCCTGGTTAATGCTGATGGAATTCCTGCCTGGTTAATGCTGCTGGAATTCCTGTCTGGTTGATGCTGCTGGAATTCCTGCCTGGTTAATGCTGATGGAATTCCTGCCTGGTTGATGCTGCTGGAATTCCTGTCTCCTTAATCCTGCTGGAATTCCTGCCTGGTTGATGCTGCTGGAATTCCTGCCTGGGAGCAGCAGCTCTGCTGTCAGGGCAGAGTGGGAGCAGGCAGCAGATCCCTGGCACAGCACTTTCCCTGCCCTGCTCGCCCCTGCAGGATCTCTCTGATGTCTGATCATGCAGGTGTACAAAATACATTCCAGGTGGAAGAAGGAAATCCATCCTTGGATTGGGCTGGGGTTCTGACACGGGACAGGGAGGAAATGGTTCTCCCAAGTTAAGGGCTGTTTTAGGGCTCTTCCAGCTGTGTTGGACAGAGCCCTGAGTGCAGGAGGAGATCAGTGAGGCACCCCACCGGGGGTGTCACCCGGTGACACTCAGGCTCCTCTGCCAAGGCAAGTGTAGGGAAGGGAAGGAAGGAAAAGAGAATTTGAAACCCAGCTGGGCCAGGGCAGGGAATTGTGTTGCTGGTGCACCTCACTCATCACTCTTTGGATCAACTAAGCTGGAATTAGTTTGCCCCCCCCAAAACCCCAAATGTAAGAATTTCATGGCAGAACTTGAACCAAGAGCAAACCACCCAGGCTGTGGTGCTGCAGTGTCCCCTGGGGGACACCCAGCCTGGGACATCCCAGCCCAGGGTCCCCTCCCACTCCCATCCTCCTGTGCTGCATCTCACTGCTGCCTTCAGACTTCTGAGAATATCCTCCCCTCCCACCAAGGAACAGCCAGATTTTTCTTTGGGAAGGAAATATTTTTACTAGAAATAAATCCTGCTCACCTAACCCCCACGTTTGTGGCCAGACACCCCGTTTTTAGCCCAGGGCTGTAGACCAGAAGATGTTTTTCAGAGGCAGAAGGGGCAGAGGCCACTTGCTGTGCCACTTCTGCCTTCACTGAGTGGGATTTTAAAGCTCATAAACGTGTTTGTTCGGAAATGTGCAACCTCTGAGTCTCTGGCTTATAAACTTTTACTCCTTCTCATCATTTGGGAAATACGTATTTTTTAAAAACATTTTCATTATTTGTGTAGAATTCCATCTGTTCATGGTCTCAGCTGCAGCAGCACCACTCATTCATCGCCCAGGTCTGTGTGTTCATAGCAATTATTAGAAAATCAAATGAAATCAAACTTCTGCTGTACTTAAGAGCTTTTGGGTGCGTTAGTCACAGTGTAACTGCCACAGTCACTGCCCTATAGCATTGATGAGGTTATTGATCAGCCCCCTGATCAGGCAGTGCTCATGAATGTGTATGAAAGCAATTCACTGAGCACCTGAATTCAGTTTCTTTTTTTTAAAGTCCGAATATTCTGTGGAATAAAAGTTGTTTACAGTTCCATTTTTTAGGTGGAAAAAAAAAAAATGAAAATTGTGTTAGTGAGCTTTAAAAAAAGTCATAACATCCAAGCACAACCCCTCAAACTTAATTTGCAGTGAAATTTTGAGTGTGGTGTCCGTACATTAAAATGCGGTTGATGTTTTTATAGCAATTTCGCTTTAAAAATATTTTCAACCGTGAATAGGGAAATTCCCAGAGTTTTGCCAGTCAGAAAACAGGAAATGTGAATTACAAATTGCCCCGAATGCATCAATTCTTGGAGCAATTTTTTTTAAAAAACTCTCAAATATCTGCTCTCAAAGGAAAACCAAAGGATGTTTTTTCAGCATTTCTTTGTGAGATTGGCTTTGCTCCCCTCGGTGGCCCCTGGTGGCCTCTGCCTGTGGGCCAGGGGCTGCCTGGTCCCCCCAGGGCTCTGCCCAGGACAGGGTTTGGCTCTTGGAGCCCTGCAAGGCTCTGGAGCTCAGGGGGGAAATTCCTGCAGAGGAGCAAAATCAGCCAGGCCAGGAGTGAGTTCAGGCCTGGCTCAGCTCAGGCTGTGAGTACAGTGGGGGTCTCCAGTTTGATTTTCTGCTCTGAATTCAGGCCTGGCTCAGCTCGGGCTGTGAGTACAGTGGGGGTCTCCAGTTTGATTTTCTGCTCTGAATTCAGGCCTGGCTCAGCTCAGGCTGTGAGTACAGTGGGGGTCTCCAGTTTGATTTTCTGCTCTGTCTCCCGGGCTGCTGCTGTTGCTTGCTCAGCTGCTGGCTGCTGCTGGACAGCCCTGAGTGTTTCCCACCTCCCCAGCCCCAGGGAGCACCAGCACGGGACCCACGCACCTCCAAACACTGGGAATTTGGGGTCTGAGCCCAGATTTGTGGCCTGTCCTATTCACAAGCCACAGTCAAAGCACAAGCAGAACGTGGGTGGTTTTACAGGGAAACAGCCTGGAAAAAACCTCCAGGTTTTAGTGGACCCTTAAAAGAGCAGAGCAGCTGTGGCTGCCCCTGGATCCCTGCAGTGCCCAGGGCCAGGCTGGACACTGGGGAAGGTTGGAAGGTGTCCCTGCCATGGCAGGGTGACACTGGATGGGATTTCAGGTCTCTCCCAGCCCAGACCCGTCTGTGGTAATGGCCTGGGTGTGTGCAGGTCAGGCTGCAGGTCTGTGAAGCCCCTGAGTGCCTTCCCAGGAGCAGGAGCTGTGCAACCACTGCCCACAGCTCTGGGGTGATCTGTCTGAACTGAGGCTCAGAATAAAACCTTCAGAGCACTTGGGAGAGGGGTTTGGAGTGAGCCTGAGAGGAGGCACTGATTAACAGGAGAGGAGGATCGCTGGAAATGCAGTGACCTCATCTCCCAGCTCAGGGGAAGGGACTCCTGTGTTTGTTACACATTCCTGGGATCTCTGGGGAGGCAGGACTTTCCCAGGCTGAGCTCCCCAGCCACACCGTGGGAGGGCTTTGGTGCTCAATGGGATATATTAAGGCCAAGCCTCCCAATCTATTTAGGAAAAGTCTCTTAATGATTCCTGTTTGCCATCTGGCATGTGCCTGCTGTCACTGCCTGCTCGGCTCTCCCTGCTGCTGCACGTTTGGGATCAGCAGGGTTTGGGCAACAGCAGCTCCCGGCCCTGGGATGAGTTCCTTGTGCTCCTGTGTGTCTTTGGTTGAATTCCACATGTCTGGGGAGATGTTTCTGGTGGAGCCTGAGGTGGAGCAGGCACTGGGCTGTCTGCTCTGGTTTGTGCTGCGAGGGCAGAGTGTCAGACTGGGACTTGAACCTCCAACCCTCACTTAACTTACACTGAGATTTATGTGTAATCCCTCCTTCCTGACGAAAACACTGAACTGGCTGTTGATGGTGCCAAGGAACCTGGGAGTGACTCTGTGGCTGAGGAGGGACGGGGGGTCTGAAACTGGGGCCAAAACATCCTGGAGTTGTTTGAGGGGAGAGGAAGGAGAAGCCTGCGGAGCCAGCCCTGCTCTCCTGGGCCAGCCCTGCTGTCCTGAGCCAGCCCTGCTCTCCTGGGCCAGCCCTGCTCTCCTGGGCCAGCCCTGCTCTCCTGGGCAGCTCCCCCGTGTTTGGAGGTCCCTGAGCCCCTGGCCTGGCTCACCTGGTGCTGCCAGGGCTGGTGTCCTGTGCTGGTGCCTCTCAGCTTTGCAGTGCCCCGCCGTGAGCAGGGGAACGGCAGGAGCTCACGGCGGGGCAGGCTGGGGGCGTTCCTTGTCCCAGACCTGTCCTACACTCAATGTATTTACTTTCCCTGTAGACTCCATTCCAGCAGTAAGAAAGAGTGTTCAAAAGTCTGTTACTTGGTACACTCTTCCACCTACTGCATAGCTTTTGCCTGCTTGCCAAAAAAGGTAAGGAAAAACCAGCTTCTCTTGTTTTATTCTCAAATGATGATGATGATGATGACTATTTTTATTATATACAAAATCATATGAGAAATGTTCATTAGTGCAGCTGTGTTAAAACTAATACCTAACTTAAAAATTGTTCACAGCCCCATCACCAAAGCTGCCGTGGGAGGGTTTCCCTGGAAAGGGGAGAGCCCTGACTGGGGGGCTGCAGTGCCTGTGCTGGGACCCCCTGAGGGCTCTCCTGCTTCCCACCACTGCAGCTGGACCCCCGGAAAGCCTCTGAGGATGGAGAGGTTTGTTCAAAAACGAACGAACAAATGCTCAAAAGCTAATCCTGGCCACCAGATGTGACACCTGAGGCAGTGTTCCCTGGGTCACCCCCGGCACATCCACCCGGGGCTGCCCTGAGCAGAGACACGACGTTTGTGACCAGCCCTTCCCTCTCCAAAACTGTAAATGCCTCCTGAAGGTTTGGGAAGCTCCCCTTCCCCACGGGCAGGGCGGTGACCGCTGACTTGTGGAACCCCGAGTGAACAATTTTTGAGGCTTTTCCTGTGTTGTGGCTGTGGTGTGCGTGAGCTCCTTTGGTGTTTGTGCATTCCTGCTTGCCTCGGGCAGTTTGACCCCGGAGAGAATTTTTAGCCAGTGCTGAGTATTTCTCACAGTTCTGTGCGCTCAGGGGGCTTTGCCCGGGTACAGAAGGTTGTGCCTGACCCGGTTCCTGCGGCGCTGTGCACTCAGGGCTGGAAAAATCACTGTATTCAGCCTTCAGAATGTGTCGCTGGGCCCTAATAGGCGAGAACTTCTATCAGCAAAGGTTGGAATGATGCTTGAATTGAGCCTCTGAGTCAGAGGAGAAGAAATTGCCCGTATCTCTGGCTGGTGTAAATTGCCCCAGCTCCAGCATCAATTCAGTCCTCGCTCAGTGCTCAAATTGGGTTTTATTGTATTTGGATCAGGGCCATTATGGCAGTTCCCAGCCGAGGCAGAAAGGGAGGCTGAAGCTGTCCTGGACCCCGGGGTGAGCCGGAGCGTCCGAGGGCAGGGCTGGGCTGGGGATGGAACAAAGGCCGGGGGGAGAAGGGGCCACTCAAAGCGTTACTGCACATGGAGAGGGGACAGGAAAGGGCAGCTCTGTGAAATTGCTGAAGGAAGGAGATGAGAAAGAGAGAGATGGAAGGCACCTAAATCTCAGGAGAAATCGGATTTTTAAATAAAACAAAGCTTTTTTTTTTTTTTAAATGGCACAAAAAATAATTAGGAGCTCGGATTCTAATATTATTTTTTTTCCATGTAAAAATGGAGATAATCAAAGGAGTTGCTGTCTGCAAAGGCACACGAGTAACTCTGTCATCCAAGTCCTATAAAAAGCGATTGGCCACTCAGATTCTTTAAGCAGATTTTAAAATCATGCCCAGAAAAGCTTTGGAAACGCTACAGCCAGGGCTGGTTTGGGCTTGTGCTCCTCTGCTCCAGGTTTTCCATCTCTGCCCCAGCGTTGCTGCTCCAGCTCCTGAGCCCTGCTCGCTGTTTTGATTTGTTCTCCCAGGAATACAAAGCAAAAAGCAGCATGAAACAGTGCAGTGTATTAAAAACAAAGCTGGGCTCGCAGGGAAACATCGGCCTGCTTGTAAATTGACACTTGTTTTCTGGTGGGGTGTTTGCAGTCGGAAGGAGCAGAGCTGAGCCCTGACGTGGCTGTATCAATTTCTGCTCGTGATGCACAGGGAGATGTGTTTGTAATGCTTTCAGTTGTTCCTGCGAGTGACAAATGGGACTGCTCTGCTCTCCAGGCTGCTGAAAACACCAGGCTTGAGAGACTCTTGGTGGTGGCTGTGTGAGGGCAGGAATTACCCGTCAGTGAGCGGGGCAAGGAAGCACCCGGGGCTCCTGCAGAGCTGCGGGGTCGCACTGGCACTGCAGGAGAGCCTGCAGCACTCTGCACCTCCCCACCTGGGCTGGGGACACCAGGAGCAGCTCCCGGTGCTGGCCCTGGCACGGGGCTGGCAGAGCCTTGGCCTCTGCATTGCTCTGGAACTGGGCTTGGCTGTCCCCAGGCTGGCCTGGAGCAGGGAGAGCATCCTCTGGAATTCCTGTTGGCTGTCCCCAGGCTGGCCTGGGGCAGGGAGAGCATCCTCTGGAATTCCTGTTGGGTGTCCCCAGGCTGCCCTGGGGCAGGGAGAGCATCCTCTGGAATTGGGGTTGGGTGTCCCCAGGCTGCCCTGGGCGCTGCTGGGGCAGAGAGAACATCCACAGCAGTTCCTGGATGGATGAGGAGGCTGTGGGAGGCTTTGGGAAGGCTGGCTGGACCTGGGGACAGGGAGATGGCCCTGGGACAGCCCAGTGGTCCTGGGGACAGCCCAGTGGCCCTGGGGACAATCAGCTCTTTGAAGGCTCTGGATCTGAGCTGTGAGATGCCGTGTAGCTCATCAGCCCCCAGTGTGTGCTGTGGAATAATTATTTGCTGGATTGAAGTGTCATTTTTGTTTTAAATCTGGCCAATTTCAAACTGAGAAAACACTCCGTGTTTAACCTCACTTGAGGGATTTTCTGTTCAGTGGAGGCTGCTAAGAAATGAGAATTTGCACTCAGAATTGATAGCTGAAAGACTTTGACAGCTCTTCCCTGCATCTGTTTTGATGCTGGAACGGCTGACTGGAAAACTAAACACCACAAATTCCTTCTAATGGTGATGTGCTCATTTTAAAAGCATTGCACAGAGGTGTACCCTGGCCCTGGGCACTGCCAGGGATCCAGGGGCAGCCACAGCCGCTCTGGGCA
The DNA here is from genome assembly GCA_013397395.1 of Sinosuthora webbiana. Lineage (NCBI taxonomy): Eukaryota > Metazoa > Chordata > Aves > Passeriformes > Sylviidae > Sinosuthora > Sinosuthora webbiana. The sequence goes on along the minus strand of VXBN01003556.1, from coordinate 25,498 downwards.
CCCTGTGCCCGGGCCTGCCCACCCTCCCAGGGAACAATCCTGCCCAAAATCCCACCCAGCCCTGCCCAAAGCCATTCCCTGTGTCCTGCCCCTCCACCCCTTGTCCCCAGCCCCTCTGCAGCTCTCCTGGCAGGGGCTCTGAGCTCTCCCTGGAGCTTCTGTCCAGGTGAGCACCCCCAGCTCTCCCAGAGGGGCTCAGAGAGAACATTCCCTCCTCCAAATGTCTGAACATTTGGGGATCGTGTTACTTTCTTTTTTTACCTCTAAAAATAATTGCTTTGGATGGTACATTCATATCATTGCCCACTCCCACATTAATTATCTGCAGACTGTCTCACACCTTTCATGACTTACACAATACAAGACTCGCAATGTGCAGGGAAGTGTCAGACTGTTTCTTTTCTTAAAAATTGAAATTCTGAGGGCACTTAAACCCTCACCTCCCAGTCTGATGTGTGAATAAAAAACACACTCGTGGCTAGAAGTGCCTGGGATATTAAAAGCTCTGTAGTAGATGGATGTCTGTGAGCACAAATAAGGATTAATTAGTGTGTAAGTATTCGTTGTTCATCCCATATTTTCTGTCTTTTTCTGTGATTTTTTTTCCTGGGAAATCTGGGTGAGGAGTGAGCAGACACAGTCACACCTCATGGACCAGTCCCTCTGACTTCTCTGCTTAACAAACCCTCAGTAGCTCTGAGTTCTCCCTTTGACTAATTTATCACTCCTTACATCCTCTCAGGGAGAGTCTGTCAAATTTATAAATGGTAATTTCAGGGAAAAGCCGCGGCTTTTGGCTCTCTTATCTCCCAGATATTTCCAAAGCCTCCCTTTGTCCCAGGCAGGGCAAATGTCAGGGCTCAGCCCGGGCTCAGCTCCCTCTCACAGCTGGGGCTCTCACAGCTCTCACTCATCCTCCTCCCTGCTGGGGACGTGCTTTGGGAAAGGAGCTGTAAAATCAGGAGATCAGCCTCCACATCCTCACCCCCACTGCCCTGAAATCACTGGGATCCAGCTCTGGGGAACAGCAGAGCTCCCAGCAGCAGCCGTGGCTGCAAGGGCCGGGTTTGTTCAGAAATCTATTGAAAATCCAGCAAGCGAGTTCAGAAAGGAAATTCTAATAGTGATGGGGTAAAAAGGCCGGGAGAACAAGCCCCAAGCACTATTGCAGCAAAATTAATTTCCCAAATACGCGAACCCAGGCAGGCTTTGGTGGGCATGATTGCAGACCTGGAGAAAACTGCTCACACTGTGTGAGAACAGCAAAAAAACTCTCAGTTCTGCCTCGCTGTGTGTCTTTGGTGGAGCTGGCCAAGCCTGGATGTGTTCTGTCACCTGGTGGGAAGCAAACCACAGCTAATGGCAGCAGCTCTGGGAGATGAGGTGCTGGTGAAGTGGGGAGGGTGGGAGCACCCAGAGCCCAGCCCAGCTCTGTCACTGGCAGGAGTCACACTGGAGATGAGGGACACGCTGGTTTATGCTGGCACAGAGTGCAAACAGAGAATTGATTTGTGCAGCACCTGGGTTGGTTTGGCGTTTGAGGGCCAGGGAGCAGCAGCAGATCCGAGCAATGGCCCATCAGAAATTGGAATTTGTGGGTGCTCCTCTCCCACGGGCGCTGCTGTCACACCCAGCACCTCTGGAAAACCTCACAGGGAGTTTGTTTCTCCTTACTGGCTGCAGGGGAGGAAATGTGGGATCTCCCAGTGAGGGCTGGGATTTGTCAGAGGAGAGCATCCTTTTGGCCCTGAAAAGAGTTGTTTCAGCTTTGGGCTGGGATTGTTTGGCTTGGCCTGTGACAGCAGGGAACAAAGGCAGGGGGGATTTTCTAGCCATAGAGGAAAATGAAAAATCAAGGAAGGGATAAATACACATTATCCCCCATGGAACACTCCGTGGAGACAGGGGAGAGAGGCAGCCCAGTCCTGGGCTGTGAGGCTGGGCTCAGTTTTCCCTCAGTACCCCAGAGCTCTCAAAGCTGAGCAGTGTGACACTGCATCCACCGAGGTGCCTGCTCTTGCCGTTCAGGGGAAAAAGAAACAGCAAAGATAAAGTTGCCATAGTTACACCACTTGTCATGATGCTTATCATGTCCCTGGGATAAAGAGCCCTGCATTAAATCTGGGCTTGTATTAATATCAGCTGTTAAACATTGCCAGGGTATTTGAAATCAAGACTTCTGCTAAAAAATTAAATGTTGATTGCGGCAGAATTGGGCTGTTCAGCGGCGCAGCTCGGAGTGTAATTCTGTCAGACACTGTGTAACAGAGTTGTACACCAGGAATACATTTTCCACTGAATTGAGTCTCGCTGCACCTCATGAACATTCTTGATTTTCCTGTTAAGATGTTTGTTACTTGCGACTCTTTGCCAAGGAGTTGGAGCGGGCCAGCTGGCAGGAGGGAGGCGAGTTCCTGGGTGTGAGGAGGAGAATATTGCTGGTGTGCTCACTGTATAACCATGGGAGGGCTGGAGAGAAGCTTCAGGGTGAGCTAATTGTGCCTCCTGGTGCCTCAGGGGGCTGGCAGGAAGGGTGCAGAGAGAGTATTTCCAGGGGCTGGAGGGACAGGACAAGGGAATGTTTTCCCCCACTGCCAGAGGGCAGGGCTGGATGGGATCCTGGGCAGGAATTGTTCCCTGGGAGGGGGATGAAGCCCTCAGCACCTCCCAGGATGGCAGGAGAAGGAAAGGCTGGAGATGTGCTGGGGCGGGCAGTGCTGGGAGGGCAGGGCGGCCACGGAGCCCTGGCTGTGCCCAGGGGTTGGGGACAAGGCACTGGGGACATCCTGGAGCCAGTTCAGCAGCACAGGCAGGAGGCAGAGGTGAACTGTTTTCCAGCAGCTCTGACTCCAGGCCCTCCTTGGGGATGTTTTAGCCATCGCTCAGGTCATAATTTTAATTATGTTTCATGCAAACTGTTTTCACACTTGGCTCTAACAGCTCTCTGCAGAGCCTGGCTTTCCAGGTAAGATAACCAAAGTGCTGTTAATGACTTTGTTTTAAGCAGGTGAAAATAATTTGCTTCCATTTGTTATCTTTCCAGTCCACAGCATTCACACAGCAGCAGTAGGGATGGAGCTGGAATTAGCAGGTTTTCTGTACCACTGGCTCCAATTAAGGAGTATGAGCTGGGTTTGTTTCTTCCCTGCCCTAATCTCATAAACACTTGCAAATACATTTCCTGGGATCCTGTGCACCTTTCCAGCTCCACACGATCTGGTGCCGGTGAGGCTCTGGGGAGGGATTGGTGTGAGGGCTGAGCAGTGACTCCTTTGTCCCCTGGGACCTGCTCCCATCCTCACCTCCTCCTCCACTGGGGCAGGATTTCTGTCCCCAATGTCACTGCACAGACACAGCTCTACCTGTGACCCCCTGCAGGATTTCTGTCCCCAAACACAGCTCTGCCTGTGCCCCCCTGCCATCCTTCACTGCCGGAGGTGTTGATCCTCCTCCCTGCTGTGCATCCCCTGATCCTGATGGATGGGGCAGATGCTCTCAGACTTCACCTGGTGCAGTTTTTATCTGCAAAGCAGACAAGGAGGAGATGGGGAAAGATGCAGCCGAACAGGAGATAGGGGGAGGATGCAGCCCGGCGTGCCCGAGATGGATGTTCTTCAGCAGCGCTGTGCTCTGTTGATTTTAGCTTTTATTTGGAAGGGTACAACTAATCCTTCTCTATCACAGCCCCATTTCCTCACTCCAAATCTCAATCCCATCGTTCTCTTTCTGGCAAAAGCCTGATGGCTTTTCAGGCTGGCTCTGTTCTGTGACTCACAGTCACATTTACTGTGGTGGGGATGAGGGGGTTCATCTCTGGATCGATCTCCGGAGGTCCCACCCTGATAAATCCTCCAAGGCGAGGGGTGGAGCTGCTCCCTCAGCCCATCCCCGGGGGCTGGAGCGGTGCCTGCGGGGACATCTCTGCATTATCACAGGAGCTCATTGGGGCTGACAGAGCTGCCGGCGCCAGCAGCTGGAGGCACAGATAAATGGTGTCCCGTGTCTGTGTGCACACAGCTGTCACCGGCCCCGGCAGTCACACCTGCAGTGCCACCTCTGGCCGGGGACAAACGGGAGCACTCCCACAGCCCAGCTTTGGGATATCCCGGCCTGACCCCATCCCTGGTCACAGCTCCTGGGAATTCACACAGGTACACATCTGTACAAAGGAGCAGAGTTCTCCCAGCACTGAGCTTGGCCCTTGCCACGGGGATATCTCCTGCCAGAGGCCCCGGGAGTTTGGAACCATCCTCAGGGATGTTCTGCTGCCCCCAGGCCTGAGCTCACTGCCCAGAGCTGGGGAACCACCACCAACCCAAAGTGCTCCCCGTACCCAAGAGGGAAATTGTTACAGAGGCATCATTAGAAGTCATTAACTTTCTGGTTTATACTTTATTGTAAATTTTCAGGGCTGGCAGTGCTGGCAGCCCCAGGTGCTGCTTTGCCCTTGTCTCGAGCAGTTCAGTGGGATTTCAGGGGGCTGAAATCCCCCTCCAGGCTGGAGAGCTGGAGTTAACACCACTGCACTCTCCTGAAAATAGGCAGTGCGTGCTTTGTGCTACACTCCACAGGATTCTTTCTTACTTCTCTTTGTAGACAGCTGCAATTTGGTGTCCAGAGCAGTGTCAGGGAGGTGTGATGGTTACCGTGTGCCATCAGGAAAAGCTTTCCAGCACAGCAGCTCCGTCTGTCCCCCTGTGCCAGAGCCCAGTGCCATTATTGGTCTGTACACAGAGGAAAACATGCCCAGCTCTGCAACAGTCCATTCCTTCTGCTGGCCCCTTTCAGAGAGGTGCCCTGTGCACGGGGACTGCTCAGAACAGCCTTTCCATCATCCTGGGCTGATGGGGATGAGGAGCTGCCCAGGCTCCTGGGATTCACGGGGCACAGCCTGCTTCCCTGGAAGGAACAGGAATTACTCTCCTGGGAACAAAGCCGGGGCTGTCTGGCCCCGTGCTGCAGTGCAGGCGTGTGTCTGATGGAACTGCTGGCCCTGTGTGGTCTGACTGAGGGTTCCCTCACCCCTGTGGACAGACAAGTTCACCAGCAGCTGGGCTCAGTCCAGCACATTTGTAGGACAGCAAAGCAAACACTTACTCTGTGTACTCAAACCCTCCCAGACTGCCTTGAGCTCTGAGAGGGTCAGATCACTGCCACTTTGACCTGAATTGATGCTGTTATTATGCCATTATCTTACCCAAGAACTGCTTTTATTACTCTTCCTCTCGGATGCATTCCCAGCTCTCACAGACAGAGCGTTGTAACCAAACCTGAGGAATTAAACACTCACTTCCCCATAGCTGCTGCTGCTTGAAAGCTTTCCAAGCTAAAACAGACTTTTGAAAGAAAAACCTACTTCAAACCCCCACGTGCCCTGGGGAGCTGGCGAGGTCGGACTCTTCCTTCCCGTTAAATCCTTCTGGGAACTTCAAAGCATTGCTCATTAAAGGAGCCCGGGATATTGAATATTTGTAATTGTTCCTCATCCCAGCGCTGCTCTGTGCGGGGCTCTGGCAGTCCCCTGAGCTCGGGGCTCACTTCAAGGGTGCTGTCACTCACTCCGTGTGCTCTGCAGGCTGCCTGTGCTCGGGGGCTCGGTGACAGGCAGGGGAAATGGCCGTGTCTAAAAGGGACAATAATAACGGAGCCCTAAAGGAAAAACAGAGCCCTGGATAGAATACGAGGGATTTAGGAGTGGAAGCCGTGTGAAGTGACAGGCAGGAGAGGGCTCCTGCAGAAATCCACCTGCAGCGTCTGCCAGCCCTGCTCCGAGCGCGGCATTGGCAGGCACATGCATAAACATCAGTATTCTAATGAGCTGAAGGAAGTTTCCTTGTTAATTGCGTTCTGAACGCCCCGAGGTGAGCCAGGCACATCCAGGGTGTGCAGGGCAGGTGAGCCAGGCACACACAGTGCCTGTACAGGGCNTGTTAATTGCGTTCTGAACGCCCCGAGGTGAGCCAGGCACATCCAGGGTGTGCAGGGCAGGTGAGCCAGGCACACACAGTGCCTGTACAGGGCAGGTGAGCCAGGCACACACAGTGCCTGTACAGGGCAGGTGAGCCAGGCACACCCAGGGTGTGCAGGGCAGACACACCCAGGGTGTGCAGGGCAGGTGAGCCAGGTACATTCAGTGCCTGTACAGGGCAGGTGAGCCAGGCACACCCAGGGTGCACAGGGCAGGCTGCTCTGGCTCTCTGCTCCTGGTGCTCCCCTGACAGCTCCAGCCAGCTTTGGGATTTTTGGTGGCTCCTAAGGACAATCACCCAGTTATGCTGGAGAACCTAAAGGACCAATGCCCATCAGAATCAGCATTTGTCACAGGACGTGACAAAATGACCTTGAGTTGCACGAGGGAAGGTTTAGGCTGGATCTTAGAGAGAATTTCTGCCCTGAAAGGGCTGCCCAGCCCTGGCACAGTGCCCAGGGCAGGGTGGAATCCTTGCCCTGCCTGGTGCTGTCTGGAGGAATCTCCCACACCCCGAATGCCATCGCTGTTCCCGGCTGTGCTGCTGCCCCAGGAGCCACAGGGCAGCCTGACAGCTGGAGACAGAATTTATAAGAGAAGGCTGCAAAGCAATTAGGGAGGAACACACTCTTGCTAATGTTATAGTTGTTATTTAATATACTTATATTGTATTGTTAAAACAGGATGTTCCACTGCTGCTCTGCATCAAAGCCGCAGGCCCAGGCTGGAGGGAGCCATCAGCACAGGCTTTGTACAGTGCAGCCACCGAGAGACCTGATTAGGTGCCAGAACACTGTGGGAGCACAACAAGAGAGATGTCAAAATGTGAAAGAACAATCCATTTACATTTAGATACCAAATTTAAAATTATTTTCTCCAAGCTTCATTCCATTTGTTGGGGCTTGGGCAAGCATGTAGGATCATTTAGGCCTTTTGCTTTCATCTCGCTCTCATCTAAATTCCCCAATTGAAAGGCAGCAGAGCATGGGGAGAGCTCTGTCTCTCTGGCAGAGATGGAGGAGAAGCCACGTAGCTCCATTTTGCTTTTAGATAGACTAGAAGCAGGATTTAATAATCAGCCTCTGCTCTGCCTGGCACGAATGATATGGGTTGCTAAGCCAGCATTAAGGAAATGAAAGAGAGGAGCTAAGAATTATCTGGCCCAGTGACTGCAGAGGGAATCGGAGCAGGAGTTCAGGCTCGGAGCCATCCCGATGTCCATCCCTGCTCCGAGCTGGGAATGCTGAGATGATGTTTCATATGTTTGATAGCTTGAGGTGCCTGGGGGCTGCAATAAAATTCATTCCTTGCACTGTAAATCTTTGCTCTTTAAGCATGGAAGAGGTTACAAATGTGCATAAAATTGAAGTGCAAGTGATTACATCTGGCCCTGAGTCGGTATTGACAGCTCTGCCTTGCTGGGGGAGCTGCTGGGTGCTGGGGGAGCTCCTTTCTTGGTGACCTGTGCCCAAGATAATGAAAACCAGCCAAGTGATGAAACTCATAAGTCCAAAGAGGATTTTTTACTTCTGTGTGTTTGTTTTTCTGTGTTATTGGCTCAGAGATGCAGCTGTTCCCCATCCGGGAAGGGGATGGGTGTAGGCTCCCACTGCACTGGACAGGAATGAATTCTGTGCTCCAAGGAGCGCTGTTTGGTTTCCACGTGCAGCTGTCCAGGTTTTGGTGGTGTCTGGGTGTGCCGTGACAGGGGTGACAGCAGGGACACTTCTGCCAGGCAGCCGTGGCACAGCGAGGGGAGCAGGGAGATTCGGGTTGGTCATTAGGAGGAATTTCTTCGCTGAACCCTGAATCAGGCTCCCCAGGGAGGTGGTGGATGGAGTCCCTGTCCCTGGAAGTGTTCCAAGAGTGAGCTAAGGTGGCCTCAGTGCCAGGTTTGGTGGCTGTGGTGGTGTCAGCTGCAGGTTGGACTTTTCTCAGGGGCTCTTCCAGCCTCGGTGGTTCTGGGGCTCTGTGGGGTGACCTGGGCTGGAGCCTGTGCAGAGGTCCTGGCTGTGGACACCTCTGTCCCTCACCTGTCCCTCACCTGTCCCTCCTGCTGTTCTTTCTCCTCTTGGCACTGTCACTCTTCACCACTAATTAGCGGACAATTAGCAGAAAAGGCCGCTTGTCTCTCACTGGACAGGAAACCTCTTTTTAAGGTGCCAGAGGCTCTTTTGAAAGGTCTCCTTTTTCCCCAAGTAAGTTACACGGTGCCGATGCCTCCGGAGCGCCTTTATTTGCGGACAGGCAGGCAGGAGCCGGGATTATTTCCTTCCTGCACGGCATTTTTGGGACCTAAAACCAGCTGCGGGCCCGTGGTTCCCTGGGCACGGGGAATGTCCCCGCGGCGCAGATGCTGCTCTGGGCTCGCCGCCAGCACATCCCAGGCAGTGGCCAATGCGTGACATAATTCCGTGTGTAGTAATTAACACGTCTGTGGGGTTTGCGAGCGGCCAGCGTGTGTTCGCTGCCGGGAGCCGTCACCCTCCAAGCGAGCAGCAGCCGAGCGTGCGAGATCCGTATCTGGGCCCGTGTAAAGAGCAGCGGATGGATGCTGCGTCTGCCGGATTGGAGCGTGCAAACGCCCGTGTTTCATTAGCGTCCCCCATTTTCATGTAAATTAATTTCTTTGAGGGAAATCAAATCCATACCTGGTGCTAATTGCCAATGATAATGATGAGCTGTGACTCAGGAGAGATTCATTATGGAGGCAGACTGTCTCTCTCCTGAGCTGTCCAGGCCCGGAATGTGTCTGGAAGTTGCAGGGGTTGGTGCAGGAGCGGAGTGGGGAAATGCGCCGGCAGCCAGCAGGGACGTGATCCCCCCGGATAACAGCCTCTGGACGAGGAAGGTTGTCTTTCCTGTCTGAAAACAGCGCGGCTTTTATTGATCACTTCATCTGAATTATGGATGATGCTTTTGTCAGCTCCATTCCCCTGGTGAGGCAGGGCCGTGCCAAGGATTGTGTCACCGTCTCGGGGCCCATGCAGGCAGACTGTCCTCAGCGTTCCTTGGCTCCAGCCCCTTGGCACCGGTGGCTCCTTGTCCTGGTGGAAATGAGAAAGGAGTTCTGGGGCTGAACGGGTGAGAGAACTCATCAGCCAAATGAGTGGCTTTGCTGAGAGCCCCGGTAATGCCCGGGGGCACTGGAGGGGTGGCACGGTCTGAGCTGGCAGTGGGAGCATCGAAATCTCTGTCACAGGAGCGCTGCTGCCCCCTGAAATTGGAGCATGTAATGGGTAAAGCTGAAGTACATCACAAAATAATACGTGGAATTACTCTGCAACCTGTTCCATGATGACATTTTTTTTTTTCCCAGGCTCATTTTACCCTTCTTCAGCGTTTAATAGCGTTCCCCAGTTTATTGGATATTTGTAGTGCAGCCTTGAAGGATAATGAGTTTTATCCTGGCAGATGTTGGACACCTTCGTGTGCAAGAGAAGTTAATGGGAGCTGAAGATGATCAGCACTTTGCGGGATCAGTCCTTGATTGAACAGACAGCGCTGACTCTGTCTGGGGCATGGGGAAAGAGCTAAATGAGGGTTTCAGGATAACACTGCAAAGGGCTGCAGCCACACGTGCTCTGTTCTTACATGTCCATTGTGGGAAACCTGGGGCCGAAATCCTTCCTTTGTCTTTGTCAGGGAAACAGTGAACACCGCGGGAAGTGTTGATACTGGGCTGCACTCTGCACCCCAAATAGTCTGAATTGCTGGGGGAGGGCAGAGCAAGTGTTCCTGCAGAACCAGCAGTGGTGGCAGACTGGTGACACTGCTGGTGGGGGACACCCCGGGGGGACACCCCAGCCTGGGTGGGAGCAGAGGGAGCTGTGTCTGGGCTCTGGGGGCTCGGGGGGCTGGCAGAGATGCAGGAGATGCTCAGGGGCTGGCAGAGATGCAGGAGATGCTCGGTGCTGGCAGAGATGCA
>VXBN01003554.1:1780210-1818624 GCA_013397395.1 Sinosuthora webbiana | reverse complement strand
CACCCCCGTTCCAACCAATCGCTGTTGCGCGCCGTGGTCGCGCGGACGTGGGCAGTGCGGGTGTGTGGGCCCGTGCCCCCTGCGCGTGCCCGTGCCCCCTGCGCGTGCCCGTGCCCCCTGCGCGTGCCCCGTGCGCGTACCCTGCGCCTGTGCCCGTACCCTGTGCCCGTGCCCTGTGCCCGTACCCTGCGCCTGTGCTCGTACCCTGCGCCTGTGCCCGTACCCTGTGCCCGTGCCCGTACCCTGTGCCCGTACCCTGTGCCCGTGCCCGTACCCTGTGCCCGTACCCTGTGCCCGTGCCAGCGGGGCAGCGCCGCGTGCAGCTCCTTCCTGCTCCGCACGGGCAGATCCCCACGAGGTGGCAGCGCCTGCCCGGCGCGGTGGCCGTGGCACCGGGCCGGAGGGCTCTGGCGGCCTCTCCTGGTGCTGCCGGCGAGCCCCGCGGGCAGCGAAAGCCCGGTGGCGGAAATAAACCCGCGGACCAGCACCTTTTCGTGATTCCACTCGCAAGGATAGAAAATCTCAGAGTTTATAGGACACATTAAGTGCGAATTCCCTGTCAGTGTCTTTTGACTCCCAGGCAAAGATGTTCTTGGGTGTAGAGAGAGTCGTGAAACGTCAATCCTGCACTAGCTGTAATTTACGTCTTAATCTTTGACAGGCAAATACATTGAACCAACTTCTGTACCGCTTACCAGTTTGTCACATCCTCACTAATGTCTTCTACTACTCTATGTATAAATTAATCAAATGTCACAATATGTATTTCTGTTCCTGCATACAGCATATTCCCTTGATCCTCAGTGCATTGGGTGCTGAATGTGGAAAACACATTCAGGAAAATTAACCTTTCAGAAGCTGGACTATTACGGGTTTGTGCACTTCACCTTCCAAAGGTGAGTCTAGTGCCCTAGTATTGAAAGCAAAACCATTATCGCCTCCTCAAATCTGCACGTTTAAAGCTGTTGATGCAACAAGCCATCTTGAATGAATGTGTAGGAGTGAAACAGATGGAATTGTAATTCCTGTTCACTAGCGTATATCAAAAGTGCAGTTACACACGGAATTGTTAGGGTTGGAAGGGACCTCTGAAGATCATCCAGTCAACCCTCCTGCCAAGGCAGGATCACCTGGAGCAGGTGACACAGGAATGTGTCCAGGTGGGTTTGGAATGTCTCTAGAAAGGGAGACTCCATGATGTCCCTGGGCAGCCTGTTTCAGTGCTCTGCCACCTTCAACATGAAGAAGTTCTTTCTCATCTTGAGGTGAAACTTCTATTGAAGGTATCTAGATGCATGTTTCCATGACCATTAGAAATAAGTTTGATTTTCTTTTAGGGTATAGTGTATGGGCAACAGAAACAACACCAAAATCATGCTAATTATCTTTCTGGGAGCAGGACTTAGTTACTGTTTCAGCTAACCCACAGTAACTTATAAGATTTTTCTGTGAGGAAGTCTGTGTTTAGACTGTGTAAGAAAAATATGAACACAATGGGAAATGGTATATTTATAAAATTTTTCATGCCATTTGCAGTATAGAATAGCTGATTTCACATGATGATGTGTATAATGTGGCAGAATGCAATGAGCTCATAGTGAGTGTCTTGAATAAAATCATACTGTAAGGGCAATTTTTGCACTGTTCTGACAAGGATAAACATGTATGTCTGTAAATGGCAAAATAACAGGTTTGGTATGCTATCTGTAAATAGCATAGTTATTTTTACGTACGAAACAAATTTTGATCACGTCTGCTACTCATGTTGGGAAAACTTTTTTCTGTGTACCAGAAAACAGGAGCATTTATATTCCTATTTTAATACACTCTGTTCCTCGAGTAAATATTCCAGCCCTGTTGTTACAAAAAAGAAGCATTTCCCAGCGTCATCAATCTCAGCGTAGAAATCAGAGAGCAAGAGTGCTTGACTCCTAGTTTCATAATTGGTCCATGAGTTCACACGTCAGTAATCTCATTAGCTGGAGACTGGATCCCCAGCAATTTTGTGTGGTGATAGGGCAGGAAGGAGTACTGAAAGTACAGAATGTGTGGCTACATCTGGTGTAGTCAACTGAGTAAATCAGGTAATCAGGAAATGAAATAGCTGTTGTTTTTCTTTCTCCCTTATGAGGAATTTGCTGTTTACCTTGTTGACTGACTCATTCTGACTCAGAGACAGTCTTCTTACGCTGATCTTTGGACCTTCAGGACAGGGGTGAAGTTTGCCTTTTGTCCTCTTTGTATTTCCCATGTAATAGGGGAAGTAATAATTTGCATTCTTTTCTGCCTTTGTGTCAGGGTATTTAGGTTGTTGCTCAAGAGGAAACTAACAGGAAAGAGTTGTTGTAATAGATTAATCCAAACCTTAGCTCCTGGGTGGATGGATAGGATTTTCTCTTACAGCTCAGGGGTGGGAATTTAACACAAATGCCTACACTCTATTCCTGAGGAAATACATTAAGCAGCTGGACATTCACGGGCAGCAGCATTTCTGGTGGAGGGGCTGGTTAGATGGCGTTGTCTGTGTAAGTGCAAATGCTCACTGACATCCGTAATGCACTGTGTTGCCATAAACCAGGCTGAGAGGGCCCCTGTACCAGCACATTGCTGAGAGAAACCCAGAACTCCTTCCTGAGTCAGCCGAGTTTGCTGGGACAGGAACTCCCTGCAATAACCTGTTTCTGCCTGCCATAAACACATTATTAAGGAAACTTTCAGAGCAAACCCATGTTCCAGCTTCTCAGCGGTACATTCAGTGACATATCGTGCGTTTTCCTAGTGATATGCCAGTGTCAGTGGGGGTTTCCTCCACTGCATTCTTATTCCACGTCCAGCAAACTACTTCTGATATCACACAGTCATGTCCACCAGAGCAGTAAGAGCATCAGCCTTGCCATCACACTGGACACACCATGTCATGGGCACCAGTTGTAGTCAAAGAACTTAAAGCAGCCATGAAAGCACAGCCCTGAATTACAAGTGGGCAGAGCTGAGTTTACAAAACGGAAGCTCCATCAGGAGACAGCACCTTCAAAGGACAGGTTTGCATCAAAAAGGATCCAGAGTACGGAGTTAGCCCTGCTATGTGGCAGATGAACTTCTCCATCTGTTGGGTTCATAATTGACAAAGCCCTGTAAGAACCTGTTGCTCTCCCCATAAAACCTGTCCCAGGTAAAGACACACCACCCTCCTTCCTCCCCCTTGCCAGGCTGCCAGGCCAAGTCTGGTCCTTGAAACTATTAGGTGATATGATACCTCAGTCTAAGGTTGGCAGTTGTTAAGTAGGCTTGTGCAAAGCACTGGCTGATTCTTGACAAGCTCTCTGTTCTAACTTCTTGGGGATGCAGTGGTTATGACTCTTGTGGACCTAGGAGGATTTTGAAGCTCCATGCACCCTTGGGGAGTTTTGCTGTTGTAGCAATGTGGTTAAAACACGAAGAGGACTTAGAACTCACGCCAAGTATTGACATGAAGAACATCTATTTTCCCTTCAGGAACAGGCATTATGGAAGATTTTCCAATAGATATCATACTGGAATGGAAAATTAGATCTTGCCCACAATTTGTCTGTAGAGAGCATCTTGTCTAAAAATCTTTTTCAATAAGTAACACAAAATTTTTTCAACATGCAGAAAATCTGTATCATTTTTCAGCTCTTGGTGACTTGGGAACTGCTGTAGCCATATTTTGTGGACTGTCAACAGCCCTCACATGAGGTATAGTCCTGACTTTATGGGGCTTTGCCAGAGTAAAACAGTTTTTGCTTCAAGCAGTATTTTTTCAGAAATGTCTACCAGTCAAACACCTTTCCTCTCTGCTGATTGTCATTTTAATAACACCATCTTTGGTCAGATCTCCATGTGAGGCAGTAACTATCCACTACAGACCTTCACCACAGATTGTGACTGGGAGTCAGGAGGTAGTAACATCAGACATAAGAACAGGGGGCTGTAATTTCTCTCTGAGAGTCTCATCAACCGAAGCAAAGCCACACGGTGCTACAGGGGTGGATGTACAGGATCCAAGTACTGGGAGGCACAAAACTAGTTAGCCTGTCTCAGGCTTAATCCAAGAAACATGCCTTTTCCCACATGCTGGCAGACCTTCATCTCAGTGTAAGACCATAGCTCAGAACAGATGCTCAGTCTTGCTGAACACTTGGAAACAGCCAAAGGGAAGGACACAGGGGAACCACAAAAACCAGGAGACTTTCCATGGCCCTCCATGCCTGGCAGTGGCTAGCAACAGTAGTGTGAGGGAACACAAACAAAATGCAAAAGTCTCTTTGGGATGGACTTACCCAGTAAGCAGGAGACCATGCTGTGAACAACTCCCAGGGCAGGTGGCAGAGGTGAGACTGGAATGATAGAAATGAAGGGTTTCTTCTTGGGTAGAGGATTTATGTGCAGTTTCAGATCAGTACAATGTTTTTTCTGCAGTGATATCAGTATAAAATGAGACTGAGGGTGGATGTGGGGGGCAGGTATGTGCTAACAAAAGCTCAGATCTTTTGTCCCCAGCATCAAAGATCTGCCAGAGTGGCTCTTCTGTGAAGCTGTCACTAGGCCGGGCTGTGCCAACAAGAAGGGGCATGGGATGGGTATTGTACAGAGACTATGGGCACATTAAAACCTCCTTTTATCCACATTGAAAACTTTTATTTTTCTGTGCAAATAGTGTTCATGCAAATTATGCAGCTACACTAAAGAGAGGCCCTTTAAGAATGTGTCTCTGGAAACACAGTCTCCTTTGCCAAGAAATAATGGGACTTCCTTAATTATCAGCTGTTATCTTCTGGGTTTAGCAAACTTTTGTTGCTTTATGTGTGGTTGCTTCTTTTATGCTTTCACATTAATGAATTGGAATTGAAATTATGTACTGAGGAAAACAAAGTGATCTGTACAAATAATAAAATGGTGTACTTGTGTGTGTGTGTGTGTGTGTGTGTGTGTTAAAAAAGAAGGAGATCAGATATTGTGCAGAAGGAATTTGGAAACCGTGCTTTCACACAAGCATCTTAATAGATATTAATAACTGGCTCCAAATCATGGAAGCTGTTTAAGGGTTGGTGTTCTGAGAAATCTGTCTAATCAGAGCTCAGAAAGTCTGGCTGGTGTTGGAGGGTCCCTGTGTAAGGTGGCAAGCTCTGCTGTAACAGAGGACCCCCATCTGCTGCCATTTTTGGCAGCGAATCTTGTGGGGAGGGAGGAGGGAAAGGAGTTATTAGGCAACAGGCATGTAGGTCAACAGTGTTGCTGCTCAAGAATGACTAGGTATTGTACAGATTCCCTCACCATTTCAGAGAGAGAAGGAAACTAGCTGGATAGGAGAAAGTCAGGGACATAAATGATGGTGGGTTAAAAGGAGAAGCTAAATCTAGGATTCCTGAATTTCTTAGAAAACTCTGTCTGAGCCCAAGCAATATTCTGGAGAGATGAGGCAGAGAAAGGCCCATGTCCCAAAAAAGCCTGAGTCATAAAGGTTGATTGGCAGCTGCAGGGAAAAATATGTCTGGACCTCTCTCCATTACACAGTGAGGCTTTAAAGTGCTGTGGTTCTATTAATTTGGCCAGATACATCTACTCATCTGATAGCCAGAGGGAAGAGTGATTTGGGGTTGGAGCCTCTGCAAAGTCTACTAGCACCCCTTCCAGGAAAGCCAGTGCTGGTCCTCAGGCAGCTGGGCCAAAGAGTCTCATTTCCAGGAAGGATCTGCAGACAGAAAAAATCCCCAGCCCTCTGTGCTCCAGAAATGTGCCAGAGGTGACGTCTGCAATTCGTGTTTCACTTGAACCTGAGCCCAAGGCCCTCATCTCTTCTTGGAGGCAGCAGTCACTGCCCTGCATCTGAGACTTCCACTGGCTTCCAGTGGCTTCTGCCTCTCTGCTGAATTGGTGTTCCTTTGTTAGGGCCTCTCTGGGTGAGGGACTGCCAAGGGTCCACTGTAAAGGCAAATGTATGTGTACAACCTTCCCTGTGGAGCAGAGTGGAGGAGAAGCTTTCATGCAGCCAGCTTTCATGCATACCAGAACCTTGGAGTATCTCATTGCCTGTCTGAAACAAGTAGGAGCCCGAGCTTGTGTAGGTGGACAGGCTTTTCTCAAACCCTGCAAACCCCAGAGGCTTAACCTGCGCAAGATAGGAAGGACTATAGGAACCAGGAATTAACTGTGGGGACGGTCAGTTAATTAGGACCAAATGGCTAAGGCAGACAGCACAAAAGACTGCCTTAACCATTTGCTATATGTATGCTCATAACTCAAAATCCCATGGTTTAACACACATCATCTGTTACAAATCCAGGAGAGAGAGCATAGCTATAGCTGTTTACACTGGTCATATGCCAACCATCCCCAAATTACCAGTGCCCTGACTTTCATACTTCTTGGGGCAGTGCCCAGCTGTATGTGCTGGGTGTGCTGTGGAATCACAGGAATACCTTTTTTGAGAGTTCTCGAGGAAAACTCTTGGAGTTTTGGCCAGTGAAGTTTCCACTGCAGATTCCATTATGTCAATGACAGCTCACAGAGACCAGCTCTATCTGGTTCATTTTTAGTCAGGAGTCCATTGATGTGTTGGTGTTCCCTTGACACAACTGCTTCCTGTAAAGTTGTAAGTTGTCATGTAGTTTGGCATTTCTGCTTCTGCTTTGCAGAGTATTCTGTTACACCAATTATACAACAGTTAGGTTTTTTCTGAAGCACACAGAGGATGAGAGCTGGCTTCTTTTTGCCCAGCAGGTGTTTCTGAGGAGGCAGCTGATGTGCCCTGGGCTTCCCTGCTTGGGCCGCGAGCCTGGAGAGATACTATGAGCAATTTCAGTGCTTCTGACAGTGCACTGACAATTCCTGATGCTCCTTGCATGCCCCAGATGACCTGGCCCTACTGCCACACTGCTCCCTTTGGGTCCTTTTCTGTTCTTTGGATCTTTTACAGCAGCCACTGTTGCTGTCTGCACTTGGCTTGAGTGGCCTCAGCAGCATTGCATGTCTCTTAGAGGCATTCACATCCATTTGGTGCCTTGCTTCTCCAGAGCAGTGTCTTCTCTGTGGCAATTTGCACTGCAGGTAATGGGAAGGCCCAGGTGTTCTTGTAGCAGGACCCAGAGGTGGTCATTAGGGGATCCACTCTTTGCTTGGGAATGCAGTGACAATTGCACTGATAGATAGTGACCAGGCCAGCAAAGGGAAGACCGTGCCCTGATTGCACTGTTTACTGTAATGCAGGATAGAGACACTTAGCTAGTTTGGGTAATAAAAACAATTGAAAAAAGCCTGCTTCTCTGCCAACAGACATATTGTGGTGTCTGAGCTGGCTCTCTCCAACCACTGCGTGCGAACTGGGATGATTTGGAGGATTAGGTTATATTCAAAGGTTAGATCATGGCCACATCTGGCAAGCACAGCAAAAGGTGTACCCTTAACAAAGACCATTTGCTGCAGCACTCAAGTCTTTGCTCCAAAACTTTTTTTCCAGAAGAAACTTTTGTTCATTTGGGTTTTTTTTAAGCAGAGGGAAAGGAACCTATATTTTTCCCAAGCACCATTCTTGGAAATGACCTTCTGAAATTTTCTTGAAACATATCAGCTTCGAGCAGATATTTCCTGCTTCCAGGAAAGCTTTTCTAGAGATCTGCCTCCTGTAAAGGTTTATACAAACAATTAAAGACTGCCAAAGTTATAAGCGGCAAAGATAGAGGAGCTTAGGATGGAAAACATTGAAACCTTAATAATAGCATTGCCAACTGCACTTAATAAACAGATGCATCTGATATGGATTTTGTATAATAAATGCTAGCTTAGACATTTTTGCCCATTTCAAACTTTTGCGCCCATTTTTTTGCTGCGCAGCAAGCAAAAATGTAGCATAGCCTTACACAATGTTGACTATTTTCTGGAAAATGTTGTATTTTTAAAATGATTCTTAAGGTTGTTTGATTGGTAGTAGGTTGCAATGGACTAATATCGATGTTCCTTTCCTATGACGTTTCACATAAGGCAAGGGACTACTTGTGTTGACAGACTAAAAGATACGTAATTATCAGGGGAAAAGGGCTAGTTCATTCCTGTGACCCTTTACGGATTTACATACTTCTGTGCATTGGACAGAAAACACATCAGCTCATCTGTGGTTTTGTGGGGTTTTACTTTAAATGCCCAGGAAGAAGTTCTTACCATGTTTTATCTCAGGAACAGGAGATCTAGAGGTGATGATACAATTAAAGATGTATTTAAAAACAAGCAAAAAGTTTGGTGTTAAACAGTCTTGTTTAAGCTTGATTCACAGTAGTACAATGTTGAGCCACCAAGAATTTTCATGGAGCTGTGACTTTACATTAAGTATTTGATAAGATAATTCTCAGTAGAGTGAAGTGGATGGCAATTCCCATGCACCCCTGAACTGGTCTGTCTGAGACGAAGTGTCATTGTGGTGGTGGGTGACGCTGCTCCTGTCCCAGCATCCGGACACCAGCTCCCACTGGAAGACCCGGGCAGACACTTTACCCATCCATAAGATGAGTGGCTGGAAACCTGAGTGCTATGATGCTTTGTCACCATTTAATAATTGTCTGAATTTAGGCCTGTGGAGGGCCTTTCCCACAGGCTATGTCAGCAAAGATCTTTATAATAAGCTCTTTTTGTGGTGTTAGGAGGGCAGCATTTACCAGACTTAAGAATCTGTGTTTTGTGAGGTACCTTTGAGGTTATACATAAAGAAACCCCATTCCTCAAATACACTATTCATAAACTGTGTTTTCTTTATGGGACACGTAAGAGTTTCAGGGAGTTTATTCTGAAAATTGGCATGAAGTTGGATTTTTTTTCCCTGAGTAGTCAACGCCAGTAAGCTAAGTATAGATGGAAGATACTGCAGACCAGTGTTTCTGGTGCTGAGCAAACATATGAATATATAATTGCTTATACAAATGAAAAATACGACTTTTTTGATGTTGCCAAGTTGACTCCAGCCTTAGATAATGGACTAAAAGGTGCAAGCTCAGCACATTGTTTGGAGCTATAATGTCTTTAGCAAATGAGGGAAATTGAATACCCTTTGCCTGTATAACCTTTGCCATCACTGGTTTTGCCTTATTCTTGTTTGGAAGTACACATCATCCTCTAGTGTGTTTAAATAGAAGCAGGATGGAAGTAATGACTATGCTTTCAAGGGCATCCTGCTCCTGAGTTCCATGGGATGCTAAATTATACCAAACAGTCATAGAGCACATATGACGGACCTGAGTTGCACATCTGAAGTGTTTCTGTAATGAAAAGCATCACTTAATTTTTTTATTTATTTCTTTTTAGTAGCACAGGCAAACCTATTTTTTATATTTTTTAAAATATGTTTTGCTTTCCATATTTTGTCTGGTTAGTACTCATATATGTATATATGTACATATGTGACACCACAGAATGCTTGCAGACAGTACCATGCATATTAATATTTATTTATATGATGGATATTTTATGTCCATATACCCTATATTATTTACTAACAACCACTTTTATTTCAGACATCAGAAAAATGTGGGATTTCACTGTGTCTAAGAGCACTGATTACATTCACAATGGTGAACAGATTAACCGTTTAGTTGCAGGTATCAAGGTTGTCACTCAAAGTGGCAGCACCTCAGAATAGCTAAAGCTTATCAAAAATTGTCTGGATTGGAAATGACAGCCATACATGCATGAATGCGTCTCTATGGCTGGAAGATTGTTGAAGTGTGAAGTGAAGAAGTTCACTTCGGTTTATTTTTTATCATAATTACTGTATTTCATGAAGGAACATTGACTTGCCACATGATAAATACAAGGGGAAACAGAAAGAAACTTCATTCTCTTATCATCTTATTTCCCAGAGGTCACCACATTTGAACAAAGCGTATTTATTTCATTCCTTATGCATTTATGTAGCCATTTACTGTACTCTGTATAAGTGAAGCAGAATAATTTTTTGCGAGACTAATTAAAAGTTGCATGGTAGAAAATGTTTTTGTGATCACACCACCGTAACGAAATTGAGCTGTCTTTACTGACGTGTGCTCCATTTACTGGGTTTTTTAAAACATATTTCCCACACTTCCAGCAGATCATTATTTTTTAAAAGCAAAAAAATAGTGAAGTTTTTCCTCTTAAGTAAATTAATATCCTTAATGAACATATTTTGAAAAACAAAGTGGCAGTTTATCTCATCTTTTTTTATATATTGTGTGTCTTTATTCTGCTTCCCAGCTCTATGTCAAATCAAGAACAACTAAATGACCTCTGCGTCAACAGGATTGATGTGTAAAGTTTATTTGTCTCCAGCCTGGTGGTGTTACAGTCTCTTTCAGTCCCAGCATGAAGTACCAACCAGGCAATTTTACCGTGTTCTACATTTTGGATCCCATGTGGAATAAGTCTTTAGCAAGTGGAAAAGACCAGTAATTTAGTTACATGATTTCATCATATACTGTTAACAGATTTGCGGATGGCACTGAGCAAGTCTGGAGCAGGTCTTTTGCCATGTCAAGTGGACAAACCTAAGCTTTTATCATATATATACATATATATATTTTATTATTTTTATTTATTTATTTATTTATTTATTTATAATCTTCCAAGTTTGCTCAAACCACTGTTAATTCTTCCCAAACACTGCTGTAGATGGGACAAGACCTAGTTCTGTGGCTGATGCTTTTAAAGAGAAAATGGTCTACTGAAGGAAGGGGAGGATCCAATTTTAACTGGCACATCGCTCCAAAGTACCCATTTGGCTTCCTCACAGAATTTGGGAAGTTTTCCTCTTCAGATGTTATATGCCAGGTTAAATTGGAAGTATTAATACTCTATGCGTACACTCAAATGCAACTGCTGTATCTGAACGAGGCAGTGAATAAAGTGTTGATAATAGCAGAAGTTCACGTCATGCTCGAAAAGACTAAAACACGTGACACCTTTGATGCACTTTATCACTGTAGGCCTGGCATCAGGGATCAGCCTTAGGCCTACTACTGATCCAGCAGGTGGCCTTCAGCAAGTTGTGAAACTCCTGCTTGCAAAGCAGGGGCGTTTTGTGTTATCCTGGCCCTTGAGGTTATGATGGCACCAAGAAGACTTGTGTACTATTGAGTCTCTGTGCTGCAGGGCAACTGACAGTCTTAAAAGGGTGCCCTGCAGAGATACCAAACCACGGGTAGGGGAAAGGAAGCATCATTTAAAAGAACTGGAGAATGAAGGTAAGAAAAATAATCCTTACTGCTCTACCTGCCATTAAGTAAGAGAAAAAGCCATTGCCAGCTTATTTTAGTTTTTGTTGCAAATCTGTGACTGCCTAAAGCGGAAACCCATACATTCATTATTTTCCCTTCGTGGTGGCTGACCACATGAGCGAAGACGAAATGCCTCCCTTTCCAACTGTGTGCAAATGGCTCTGAGGTATGGATAGATATGGGATTGTCAACTCCAATTAGTTGAAGAAATGACCTACTGTACTTCTCTTCTATAGGTATTACAAAGGCCGTTCCGCCCATGAATTAGACATCGGTGAGAAGCTGAATTTAAGCCCACTATTGTATGGGAATGTCCACTCCGCTTTGCCACACTAAAGACATTCAGGCAGGCAGAACACCCTCGGCTGACTCATTAGGGCATACATTAGAGGCAAACTCGCTGCGCTCGCCATGAACCCACAGTGCTCTCTTGAATGGTAGCCCTTGGTGGACGCTTGCAGGGCAGGCCCGTTCCCACAGCACCCCGCTGATCCCCTGTGAACAGATTCGCAGCTCCCCGCTGGCTGCAGAAATGGATTGCTTGCCCCATCCTCACCCGCCACTGACAGCCCTCATAATAATAACTTGCCCGGGAGGCGAGGCACGGGGACGGGTTTCTGACAACTCATTAGCCTGAGATACGGTCGGTTCCTGGCAGGGACTGTCACCACCTCTGCAGAGGGAGCAGGACAATGCTGGGCAACACCAGTAGGGCCCTTTCAAGGCCATCCTTTCCCAAAAAACATTACTTTCATCCTCAGAAAGGAGTGCCTGCAGGAGATGACACCTTGGAGATTCCCGAGGAGGGAAAAAACAGAAAAATTGGAATGCCAGAAGTGCTGAGGAGAAAAATGAGGCCAGCAGGGGGTCGTATGATTCTACAGTGAAACTACAGCTGCTCAGAGGGATGGGAGGCAGCCCTGGGCTCGGGCATGCACACATCGGCTGATTTTGAGGCAGCAGCTCCGCTCTGAGGTCCTGGGTCTGATTTCTCAAGTGCTCTCTCTTCCTCCTTTGGCCTCACCATGACATCTTGATCAAGGTATCAGCCTGGGAAAAGAAATCAAAAAAAGAACTGGGAATACCATTAAATATTGATTTTAACCATTTCTCTGCAGTTTGTCTTTTAAAATCCAGGTGCACTGAATTGTCCTGTGACTTTTGTTACTGTGAGGAACTACACGTGAGATCCTGTCTACTCCCCTGTGTCACTGGAGTGGTAGACAGGGAACCTCTGAGTCTGGCAGAAATGCTCTGGATGTAACTCCTCTGTGTGTGAAAATCAGCAACTAGAAGTTCCTCAGCCTTGTTTGGCAGAAGGGGTGTGGAGGACTGTCCGTGATGAGCTGGTTTTTTTCTGGCAGTCACGGAATGCCATTACCTTACCTCCAGCTTGGAGACTGATGCTTACAAAGAAGAGATCTTCCATCAAAGCCCCCAACAAGAGGAATGCTACAGGCAACAGATGCCCTTGCTTCTAATGAGACAGGAGCAAGACTTGGGGAATCTTATTTCACCTTTGCTGTGTATATCTTGTGTGATATCTGAGAGAATTTTCTATGCAAACTGAAGCCCTGAACTGTATGCCCTTTAAATGGTGTTTTCAGGTTTAATCATTTGACTCAAAAAGAGCAAAACCATTTATTTGTAAGGTCTTTGACTGGTTGCATACTTGTAGACAATGAAAATTTAATGAGGGTTTTTGCAAATTTTAATGCAGAAACATGAAATGGTTTAATTAAGAGAAGCAATTTTCAGCACTACTGCAGAGAATGCCACCTATCAAGACTGGAAACAGTCACTCTAAAGCAAATGCCAGCAAGACCTAATTTGACAAGAAAGAAAGAAAAAACAACTCAGACCATAAATAAGTAAATAAATAAAAAGAATCATCACAGTGTGCTGTTCCTGTAGCTCAGCTGCTTTAGAAATAAGAAAGAAGACTTTCTGAACCACAGCTCTCTAAGTACTTGAGTGTTGTGGTCAGGAAAAGCTCACTGCTATTGCTAAAGTATTGAGTATGGAAAATCACAAAGAAGCAACTTCTGTTTCAGAAGGGAGGAAATAGCCATGGTCTAAAACTAAGTTATTTTATTGTTTCTATCTTCTAAGCAGTTGGTCTTGCAGGCAGGACTTGAACTGTGGAGACACGGAAAATTTCCAGGCACACTGGCGATGTTCCAGAACCACTAATAGCCCCCCTTAGTCATGAGAAGCAGCAACACATAGTAAATCATGCTGAGGACCAACAAAAGGTTTCTAACAGCTTTGTTAATGAGTTGGAGGTAAGAGCATGTCATTGACATTAGCAGAAAATGTTAAATTTGGATCTGATGAATGCAGAAACATTGCTCAAAGACAAGTGTGGAGATTAAAATGATCTGGGCAGAATTGATAGTGAATCATTCAGTTTCAGGAACTGTAGCTGTTGAAAAGAAAGTCAAATATATTGCTGTAGGTTTCAGATGCAGTCTGAACTGTGTGGTCTGTATAGAGATCCAGAGGAATTTACCTCTTGTGAAAATAGAGGCCCAGCAGATGTATGTGATGGTGACATCATCTGTTGGCAAGTGACAGCTGGTACCATCCCAGTGGCCTCAAACAGAGCTATTGATGTAAAAAGGTGCAAAGAGAGAGAAAGAAACTAAATCAATCCAAATCATAAGGCTGTCTGACATGGTCTAAGGCTGCAGTGAGATACTGCTATGTAAACGAGGCACATGTTTGTTCCCAAGCTGTCTTGAGAATTTTGTGAAAAAATCCCTAGATGCAGAATTTCATGGGAGACTCAAGCAGCAGAGAAATGAAATGGGCATGGATGTAGATGTGCACTTTGTCAAAGACAAGGAGAGTCAGAGTCTGCTGTTGGGATAAACCACAGAAGTGTCTTGTCCTTCCCACAAGGAAGGTTCTGTTGCTAGAGGGAGAAACTCTGACTTTATGAAGAAGGAGTTATGAGCAGTGGTGTAGGTAGGAATTTTGTAGGTAGGAGGGTTTTGTATATAGCAAAAAAACCCTGGGAGGGAGGCAGCCACATATGGCTCTTCCTCTGGGAGATGCACCAGTGATGCCAGTGCCCAGTTTTTTGGACCAGGTTCATATTACTGAATTCTTTTAAGCATGCAGTATGAAGCAGGGAACAAGGTTTATTATCTATTATTAAGGAACCCTGACCTACCAAACTAATATTAAAGAAGCNGCCTCAGGCTTCTTTTCTTAAAAGAAAAAAAAAAAAAAAAAGCATGACTCTGAAAATGCACATTCTGGTTATTTTTTTCCAAGTTCATTTTCACCACTGCATTTGAATTGGACTCAACAAGACTAAGGAAAAAGGAAGAGAAATCTCAACTAGACCAAAAGAGGCATACTCCAAAGGAGTTTCAGTGTTGTATCTCAGAGCCACTAAGAGAGCTGTGTTGGTCATAGCCCCCAGTGACACATCTTAAAATCTCAAATAAAGTATCTGCACCAATATTCTCCTAAGTGTGATCCAGACCACAGGTTTGCAAGTGAGGTGAAGTCCGATGCTTGAAGACAAAAGTGACTGGTGATACTCAGGAATCTGGAAGGCAGTGAGTGAGGAGGAATTCAGAGAGGAGTGGAGGAACCTTTAGAGGAGACTCTAAATGCTTAAGGGCCACCACTTCTGCGAATGGAACAAACAGCTGCTCGTCAGCAAAGGGGCAAAGGAAGGGGCTGATGTTACTTTTCCTAGTGTGTGAAGAGCTCTAGTTTCTGGGGGTATATTCACTTGGAATATTTAAGACAAGGAAAAATGGTTTCAGAAGATGAATTTTTCCACTTTATAATATGGAGGCTATATATACAGTATTTCATCATGTTTGGAATACCTTCACAGCAAGCTGTTTTGATATATTCCACTGAAACTACTCTTCAATGGGAAAACAAATACATAGAGAAGAATAGAGGATGTTTTTCAAACTCTCCAGAAGATGTTTTTGGCTTAGTACACTTCCTTCCAAGCCCACTAAATACACTTTCCAAAAGTCAAAGCACTTCTTTAGCTGCAGCAGGCTAAATGAGTCCAGAAAAGCAGCCAGTCCTGAGTTCTCAGTGCCATTTCTGACCCCTCTTATAATATTTTAGATACCTCAGATATTTCTTCATCGAGCTCTCTGAAGGCAAGGACTGTTAAATCACATCTGTAAACTGAAGCATGGAGAATTCTTTACACGTGTAAAATTCCTTCTCATTATATAGAGAGAAACAGTTTACAGACTGCTCTAAGTACAAGGCAAATAATTCACCAGAACAATAGGAGCAGTATATACAAGCTTCATAGCCTTGATGATCTTGTTAGGCTACAAATGTCTGAATGGCTTGCCTGGTTTACTTGAAAGTGACTAAATTAAATGCTGTCTTTTGTTCATTAGCTGGGAGACTTTTTTCTAAGCACTTTGCTCCAATTCTGAAACATCTGCACATAAATGAGAAAAAGAAAAGAGGGCAAAATGGCACATAAAGGGGATTTAATTCTCTTAAACAGAAATGCAAATTAAGGAATTCTAGCTAGCCTGGGAGATCGCTGTTCAGGGATGCTGGACATTGGATGGGAACAATATGAACATATATTTCTCAGAGCATTCATGTTACCCAGAGCTCCAAAACTGGGGTTCATCCATGATCATATTCACAAGACATGATAAATTATTGTTTAATACTTATATTGGGAAATGTTGAGAGATCAGACCAGAATCTGTATTTCAGTGTTCTAGACTGAATTTACACACATGAAGACATTCCTCTGGAAAATTACCATGCTCCTTAAAGCTTGAATTCCCCTCCTGAAGCTATACTTCAGATATATGAAACATGCTGAGTTGCATACATCCATCAGTGCATGGATTTCAGTGCTGTCTGACATATTTTCAAACATATCAAGCTCCATGTATTCTTTGAGCACTCCTGCTGAGACTGCAAATCCCCAGATAAATGCCTGCACCACAACATTGAGTGGAAGGCTTTCATATTTTATTTCCTTCAGTGCTCACTGTGTCAGCACTGTACCCTGTTTGGAGGCAGTGGTTGTCTGGTCCGTGATCTCTGAAGTTCAGCAATAGAAGATCTGGATCCAGGGAACAACCTAAGTGCTCTGTTGCAACCAGGGGGTGAACCTCACAGGGTTCTTTTCCTGGAGAGTTTCTTTGTTTTCCTCTTGGAAGTTTTGCTCAGGTTACTTTTGCCAGCTCCCTGTAAGGGCCATGGATGTCCTGATCTCCCTCTCAGCAGGGAGGCTGGATCATGATGCCCCTTCAAAGGCTGCTCCATAGCACTGTCTGCTCCGGTCAGTGCCGACGTGCAGCGCCATGCCATGGGATGTACTTCCAGAACAGGGCAGCCAGGCCTGTGCTCGGCAGGGGCTGTAGGCAGACTCCCCTCCCTGCTCTGCTGAGTGCCACTGCTTTCCCAGGCACACCGTCCCACCTGCACGTGCTGACGCCCATCGCAGGACCCCAGGCATATCATGTTCTTGCTTGCTCAGAGACAGATGTTGAAAGGTGTGTTTTTAGTGTTGCTAGCCATTTTTGTCTGAAGCGTCTGCTCTACTGTGTGCTTTCTTGCTGTCTCTTATTCCCTCAAACAAGGAAGAAGCCAAGGTTTTGGAAGCCAAGTCTAATCCTGTTTACATGATGCTTTTAACTCCTGTATTACTAGTTCAAAGTATGTGTCCAAATTTAGAAGCAAGACTAACACAACCTCAGGCTTAGCAGTCATCAGATCTCACTAATTAAGCATGTTCAGGCCTGGTCAGTACCAGATGGAAGGTTGTCAGAAATTATATGCCTTAGCTTGGAGTGGTGTCAGAGGCTGCAGGTGATGCACTTCTCTCAGTAATCAGCTACTGTCCCAGCCACACTTAGCTTGGCAGTCTGGAACATCCAGAGCAAACTTTGATTTCATTATGGGCATAGCACTTCACACCCATTTTTTCATGAGGAGAGGGAAAACCAGCCTGATTTTGAAGACCAGCACAGGACTACTTGGCATTTAAATCCTGAAATTCCTATTCAGAGAACAGAGAAGTACTTTGATGCTGCAGAACATGCGTGCTGGCCATCAGCATGGCACTATCTCCTAGCACTATCCCCTAAGTAAGTATATGTAATGAAAATGAGGATGGTTTGATCTGGAGTCTGGCAGCTGCTCATTTATCATCAGTAAAATACTGATTTTTTTTTTTTTAAATTTTTTTTTCTGCAGATAGGACGTTGATTGAGTAACAAGCTCCTAAGAAGAGAACAAATCTCTTCTTTCCTGCATTCTTTTTCCTGCTTATCCATCTAATTCCTACACTCATTGGGCCATACTGCTGTTACACTTTTCACATATGAGTGAAACTCGCCCTCAGTTTAAATGTCTAGCAGGACACCTCTGAATGACCTTTGTAGAACTTCAGTATGAACCAGATTTATCATTGTATACCTGAGAAATTAGTTTATCCCTAAAGAAGGCTTTGCAAAAGCCTAGGGATGGTCATTATGACACAAGTGGTTGTAATAGAACACATTACACAGAAGACACATTGGCAGATGCTCTACAGTGGCAAATGCTCTACAACTTGAGAGTTAGTAGATGTACATGCAAAGCTTCACAGCAGACTTTCTCCTACAAGCTCTTTAACTCCATAGCTATATTGCAAAAACAAAGCTTAGCCCATAAGGTGACAGAAGTGCCCACAAGGTCCATCATATTTGCCACAAAACCCATGTGTGATCCAAAGCAAGCTGGGATCAACACTGAAGCAATGGTGTCTTTCTGACTCCACATGAATTGTCAAGAAGAGATAGAAGGTAAAGGGACAATTTACAGATTTAAACCTAAGGCAAATTCCTGCCTACTACCTGGTACTATCTTTTAACTCTTTGTTTAGAAACATTTTCACATTCATCATGGATTTTGAAAGTGTAAACCAGCCTGGCCTTTCAGTGGCCAGTGAGCAGCAAAAAATACAAAGTGGAAATCAAGGGTTTTGGCAAATGGTGTCTAATTCTGTTTGTACAATGCTGTCAGGTTTAGAAATACCACTGCTTCCCTTGCAGTGGGAAGGGGATCTCTGTGGGATGCCACCAGCACCGTGGGATTCCCCCAGCTCTTTGGAATGCCCCTGGCATCCTTTTGACCCACAGGAGGTACACACATGGAAAGGTCCCTGCGCCCCAGTCCTTGCCCAATCCCCTCACCCCTCAGGTGGACTCCCCTGGCCTCTCAACCAGCCACACATGCTGTCTCCTTTTGTACACCCGTCAGTCAGGATAACGTCCTTGACCAGGCAAATCACAGCCACTTTTCAGCTGGAAACAATGCTCGAGCCACAACACGGCATTGTGCTCAAAGCGGATTACACAAGCAGGGCTGTCTGCCTGGCATGATATTATTATATCAATAGGACTTTTCTTTCTCCCGGAAAACGTAAGCTCTGTTATCTTTGAACAAAGAAACCCAATGCCAACCTGCTGCCAGTCGGCACATTTAGCACAGCGCTGCTGCTTTTCTTGGAAAGCACTAACTGCTATGGTCTTTTGTGACAAAAAAGGCAGGGGCTCCAGTGGGGAGAGAGGAGAGAACTTCATCAGTGGTCCAGATTTCTCTTGCCAAATCTGGCAGTGAGCAAGCCATAAAATGGAGGTCACACGAGTGAAACCCTGCCCTGATACAAAATCCTGCTCCAATGCAAAGCCCCTGTGTGCCAGTGGAAAGTCCCCAGCAAGTGGGTGCATGCAGTGGAGACAGCCCGTGGACGGTGGGGTTCATGTCACTGTGGTGTCAGTGGGACGTGCATCTGGAGCTGATGGTGAGGCAGGAGGAGGAAGAGTAGGCCGGTGGAGGTAGTAGTGGTAAAGTGGCTCTTGCCAAGAAAACTCTTTTGCTGTGTTTTTCACTGCTCCTGAATGATGTAGAGACCTCACTGCTGGCCTATGAGGAGTCAGTGACGGCCAAAACATTCCCTCAGGTCAGCTGATTCCTTTCAGTCCTTGGGTTTGTTACATTCAACAGTTTCTGGATGCATTTTCCCCTGAAGCAATTTTGCACCCCCATTGCATTATACTTTCTGTTATCTCTGGCTCCAGCTGGGTATTTATTTCTCCCTGCATAATTCCAGTCAAGTTTCAGAGCACTTGATTCCTGTAAAGCAGCATTAAAAGGCTGTCACTGCTGTGCCCACTGATTGTGGATAAAAACAAACATTCCATCTGGCTACATCAATCTATCATGTTCACCCATCTGTGGTTTTGCCTGACAGTTAAATTAATTTATCATTAGAATAAATCCCTTTCAAAAAAAGGGGAAAGTGAGGCCATTTGTTGTGTTGAGTTTAGTTTAATTTGAAAATTCTGCTTGAATATACCAAAGGAAATTTCTGAATAACATTCTCAGTCCATGCTGAGAAATATGCCTGTCTTCACATATACTGAATGTGTCTGCTTGCAAGGAAGGGCTGGAAGACAAGCCAGATACATACCCAGCTATCACAAGAACATTGTCCAAGGTATGGTTTGGTCATATTTGTCTCTGTGCATGTCAAAAGGAACCCTATGAAAGCAGTGCAGGGCTTTGGCATAAATCTAGTGTTAAAAGGTGACCGAGTAGAGGACACCGGTTTACTGGTGCCCTGTCAGCATCTGTAAATACATATTTTTGTGGCATAAAATCCATGTTCTTTAGGATAGACTTTTCCCATCCTTCTCTATTGTTCAGCTGTGAGTTGTATTTCCAGAGAATAATCTTCTTTCTAGTTTGAAATTATCTATTCCTAAATCATTCTGTCCCTGCTGGCCTGGCAGTCATTCCATCTCCTTCATCAACTTAAGTCTTCATTGCACTGCTTCTTGTACAAGATGAGACATTTCCTAATTTGAAATGCTCCTAATTTGATGCAGAATTTCTTCTCAGAAGTATCTACTCTGCCTGGGCCAGCATTTGTAGAGCTGCTTGTGCACCTTGCCTTGCAGATAGGAAGGGGCTTGGAGCCCTCACACAAGCCAGAAGTCCTGGTTGCCTTGAGATGGAGCATGTGTGCAATGCAAACGAGCACCAGTACTCCAGTGGGTCCCCATTCCACTGCAGTGCTTGTAGCATCCCTAGGCATGCACCACTTTCCACACAGGAAAAGGTGACCCAGAACTGGGTCAGAGATGCTGGATGTACACTGGAATAAATCACTGAGCCTCTGAACATGAATGAGCCAGTCAGCTGTGGTTCATTACCACCTTAGTCATTACTTTGCAAATATTTGGACTTCTGCCAGAATTCATCAACATATTTCTGGATTCCAGGAGTGTCAGGAATTCATACCAGCTGTTCATTAGTCACTGCTCAGCACTCAACTTACTCATGCTAGGGAATGTCGGTGTTTGCTTAGAGAATTAGAAACCATACTGGTTCATCCACAAGGCACCCCATCACAAAGGTTCATTAGTGGAGCATGTTAGTCAACTTTTTGTAGGACACCCATAGGCAGAAAATTATTTGCCCAGACAGTTAGCTAATGTTTAAAAAAATACCCCAAATGCTTCAGACTCATTTCCCAAAACTTCATACTCCCTGCTGCGTGACTGCCCTGAGCGGCTCTGACCAGGGGATCTACAGGGGGCTGGTGCTAGGCTTATGCCTGTCACTTAATTGCTGCTCAAAGCTTTTTTGAGTGTCTACTTGTCATTTCAGGGGTACTTCAGGCCTGAAGTCCACATTGCACAAGGCCCTGGAGCAGAGCCCAGAATCAGCTCCTGCCTCATTGCACTGCTGCATCCAGCTCTGTCTCACGAGGTGACCTGACAGCCTGTTTCAGGTTCACTTGTCCCTCCTGAAGGTGAAGCTCATACACTGAGGTGGCTCTGAGCAGGCTCCAGCTGCTTCTCCATGAGGACAGGCTCTTCAGGCAAGTATTCACAGCACAAGTCTGACAGAGTTCAAGAAGCTTTTGGACAATACTCTCAGGCACATGGTGTGGCTCTTGGGGATGGTACTGCCCAGGGCCAGGGGTTGGAGTTGATGGTCCTTGTGGGTCTCTTCCAGCTGAGCATATTCTGTGATTCTGTGGCTCCCATTCTATGAGAGAAACCTCAAAGCTTACCATCATGCAGTGATGGAGCCAGTGCTCTTTGAAAGGAAAAGGGAGAGGAGGTGAAGATGATCAAAACAGGGTCCTCAATTCACCACAGAAATACATCTAAGTCCCCAGTAGGAGACTCAACATGCAAGCTTTGCACAGACATATTTCTCAAAGACTTGAACACTCCAAGGCTTCTTTTGGAACTGAAGAGGTTGAAGCAGCTGCTCCTTTCATGATTTGGTCTGAAACAAGTAAAGAGCTGACCCTCAGTGACTCTGCTCTGTGCAGCTTAGCCAAAGCTGCTGTCTGTCCTGAGTGACAGAAGGGTGGAAATGTCAGCTGGGGCACAGACCCTCCTGTCAGCTGGTCCTAGATGGTTTCCTTCATCAAAGACAGCCCTTTGCTAGTTTTGTTTAGTGCCAGCATCTTCTTTTGTCTGTTTGTTCCCGCAGCACTATGGATGAAAGTGCACAGCCCTGGCTTACCAATGAGCACTACCCAGGGGAATAAACCTTTGAAAATGGGGATGTGGCCCAACTCAGCTTCCATACCTTTTCTTTAGACATCCTGGTACCAGTGGAAGAATATCTTCTGCCCTGGGTTTCCTAAGGATATGCAAGGAGAGTGACATCCAGGAGATCTCTTTATGTTAGGAATATCTGCTCCAACAGGCAGCATTACCTGGTTATGGTATTTGGGGCTGGATGATTGTAGGTGTTGCTCATTTACAGGAGATGGGTTTGGCTCTAAACCAAATGTTCCCAGCATATAGAAGTCTTTCTCATAAACTCACTTATGTCCATCTTTGCTAAAAGATCTCAACCGGAAAATTACTGAGGTGAAACTAAATGTAAATGCGGAGTCCAGTGTACCAAATATTTGTGCAGATGAAAAGAAATTGCCTCTATTACAGGGAGATAGAGAAGGTACAAACACAGAATTTAACTAAATGGTTGATTTTCTCCAGTTAGTCCAAAGGAAAGCTCTAATTTCCCTAGAAAGGACAAAAGAAAGAAAAAAGCACAGCCCAAGGGAAGGGAGGAAAAAAAGACATTAAAAAGCATAAGACAGTATTTCCCATTATGAAAAGGGGCTTTTTGGAGGCATAATGCTCAGACCTACATTATTACAAGATTTCTTGTGATTTATGACAAATCTTATAGCTGACAGAAAATACTTGACATAATTCAGTTAATATTACAAAAGGTCTTTGGAACAAGCTAGCACAAGCTTTAAACTTTCAACTTTGGATAAATTAAAATTCTTACACAAAGAGCCCATAAAGACAGCACGTGTCCCAGCAACACCTGAATGTTATGGTTGTTATGTGGACATATGCAAAACAGTGGCTGGGTTTGGGAGATTGTCCTTTAGTCTGCTGTTTCAGAATGATCTTTAAAATTCACTGGGAAAAAGAAACCCAAAACTCGTATGCATTCTTACCTTCAGAAATATAAGCAATCATGGCTGTTCACTGAACACTAAAATCTGCTGTCAGACAGTTCAGTATCAATCCCACTGGACATTGCTTTTCTCAAAATACAGACCTTCTGTGAGTAGGAGGCCACAAACAAACCCACACAATTGCTCGCCAAAAAAAAAAAAAAGCATTGTCCCAAGACAGAAAATATAGATCACTGACCCTTCACAACTGTGGTCTGAGTCACTGCTGGCTTTTCTCCAAGCTCTGTTTTGAACCCGTGCTTTTTGGGTTGGTCTCTTTCTTCCTTGGCAGGCTAGGATTGTTTGTGATTACTTTCATTATGTCTCTATTCCTGTTCAATAAATATATAAAAAATAATGTGTTCCACATCTCCTTGCCTTTCAAAGAACAGTGACGTTTGCTCAGATTTAGTGATGTGTTGCTGCAGCAATGAGGAGCATACTCTATGTTAAATAAAGCAGGAGACCAAAATGAGTATTGCTTTCTGTAGAACGTTTTAGAGCAGAATTTTTAGTGGAATGGTTTTTAAAAAGTGGTTTCATATTAGTATAAAATTTCCTTTATTTAAGCCCTGATAGAAAAAACCCAAGCCACTTACATTTTTTGCTTTTTCCTTTTCTCTGGCCTTTCTACACTATAAAGGAGAAATAAAGACTACAGAGTAAGGGAGAAACTCCACTTTGGATCAGCAAATATGAATGCAATATTGCTTTATACATTGGAGGATGGATAGAGAAAGAAAAACAACCCCTTTAATTAATTTTAAACCATATCAAATCCCAGAACTACTTCTGTATCTGTCCAGTCTGGAAAGGGAACTCATGCCTTGAAATGTGCTTAGAAATCAGAAATTATTTTCTTAGTTAAGTAAGAGATATTTCAAACACGTCAATGGGTTTTTATGGAACGAAAAATCCTTTCTTAACTGACCTCATTAGACACTAGTGCTTACATGGCAGACCTCTGCTAGAGACATGTATTGAGCTGGTGGCTTCATGCTTTTTTCCATTCCCCCTTTCATCTCCTACTTCTGTCCTTTGTTCTTCAGTGACTTTCTGAATGGCAGCTTGTTTTTCTTGGCTACCTGTCAAGAACGTCAGTCGACATTGGATCAATGGATCTCATCTTCTTTGATTTCAAACCAATTTAAACCCCTTAAAATTTGAGCCATTTGTCCTGTAGTGTTTCCACTCCTGCCTGGCCTCCAGAAGCTCAGATGCCTTATTTAGGCAAGGGCAGTAAGGTGCCAAAATACCTCCCAGTTTGTCGTCTGAGCTTTGTCCTGGCTGTCCCCGCTGTTGCAGGGCACAATGCTGGAAGTGCTCTGGTTACACAAGGCTGCTACAGTCCATGGCCTGACCCTGGAATGAAAAAGAGACCTGGGGGCACCTCATGTCCCTGCCAGCGTTGTTAGAAACCCTCTTCCCAAAGCAGCATTTTTCTGTGGTGCATTGGGGGTGAATGGGATTTAGACCACATATTTCAGATTTCAGTCTGTAACCTCCTGCAGACATTTCTGAGCCAGGGATCTATAGGGGGGATTAGGATGACACTGGCCTACAGAAGCAGTAGAAGTTCATTCCCACCAGCCACATCTGCAGTGGTCTGTTCAATACGTAGGGAAAAATTTGTTACCTCCTTGAATCCCCTTGCACTTGGAAAATCCTCCCCTTGCCAATGATGAAGTGAAGTCCTGGTCTCCAGCCTGTCTGTCAGTGTTTCCGTGTTGAACTTCTGGGAGCTCAGTTCCATGGCCCTGCCCAAGTCTCACAGTCACCCCAGCTGTTAGAAATGTCTAAATTTATCTTGTATGAAATGTGAGTAAGTGGGTTTGTATCAGCTCATATCTCTCCAGATGTTTGAGTATCTCATATGTCAGGAATGTATTTAAAATGTTGTCCAATGCCAAAATCACAAAGCTATAAAAATATTTCCACACTTAATAACTCCTGAATCTTTCTGAAACTTCCTCTTAAGCATTGCTTATCTCTCTTCATCCTTTTCCAGTGATTTCTTCTTTCAAACCAAGGAGAACATTATCTCAGTCATAATTCAATCGTTCAGTGTCCCATCTCTGAGAATGGCCAAGATCTGGTGAAGAGCCAAGTAAGGTCAGAATGGAAAACCATGAAATTAAATTATTTGACCATAATTAGAGATATTCCCCAGAGTTTAGTGTCTGCTATGTGTCTTTTAAATGTTTTTGATCCTGTCTATTGCTACAGACTCTTCATTCATATGCAGCTATGTATGTGTTTATTTGCTTCTCTTAAAAATCTTGGCTGTGCAGGGCAGCACACTCTGTTTTCTGGTTTGTAAAGATATAGAAACATGAGAAAAGAAGTCTCTCATATGTCTCACTCTTACAGTCCTGTGATATCCTTGTATTATCCATTATTATGTTTTTAATGGAGTTGGAAATCCCCTAAACATATTTAATTTGTTCTTTCATTCTACATTTCTTTTAATTTTTCCTGGCATTCAGTTATGATTTTCTTTTGTGTGCACAGCTGCACGCTGTACTGCCTTGAACAACCATACCATGACTCATTTACTATCAGTATTTCTCTCCAGTCCTTGTTCAGCCAGATCAGGCTTCATTGTCTGTGCTTCTAGCAGAGGTCTGTCCTCCCTCTTTTTTTCCTCCCGTTCTTGTATGTATGTATCTTGTTTCCCGTCAACACGTCAGCATCTTTCCAACCATGGCATTCCCAAGTTGGCGAACAGACTTCTAGATCCTTTCTAAGGAGTTTTTCTATTACAGAAGAGGTCTCAGGGCAAAGGGAACATGAATTCATTGCCTGGGTTATTGGAGGGCAGTCAGCCTAATCCCCCTTGCATTATAAAACTCAAGCTAAAGGACTAGGGTTGACCATGGCTTAGTGGTGCCTAAATAAGTAGGAATGCAATTTCCACTGGGACTGGAGCCACAAGCAGAGAGATGTTTTGCAAATCAAAGTGTCCTGTCATCTTCCTTTTAGGCATCCTGACACCTTCTTGTCCATATTTTCCTGAGTGAGCTCTCTGTGCGCACTGTAAGGAGATGGAGAAAGCTGGGTGCCCAGGAATGGGACTACAGAGGTCAGGACATTGAAGATCCAGGACATGAGCAGGTAATTCATCATGCCAGATGGATCTCTGTGTCAAATCAGCATCTACCATATCTGCCCTAGGGGTTTTCTTTGGACTGTAATGTCATATGGCTTATAGGACCCTAATGGCCTGACCTGAGGGACGGGTCACTCGTGTGATCCTGTACGTGCCCCTGGGTTCTGGAGTGCTGCTGATGCTCACCTGGAGCAGAGCTCCTGTTTAGTTGTCATTGAAAGACATCTCATTCTCATGTCCCAGAACCACTCTGCAAATCCAACCAGTAAGCAATAAGTGGAGATTATCAGGGAATTTGTTTACAAACTGCACTGCTACTCCTACAAAGCCAAGACTGCTCCCATGTTTGTCTGTCAGAGATTTTATGGTCGTGATAGTAGAAACATGCCACTGCACTGCTGGACTTTGTTGTTTTCAGATGCTAAGCACAACAGCCACTTTGTCACTGCAGTCAATGTGCTTGCCCAGTGAAGGAGGAGTTTCAAGGCTCTCAATGGACACTTTCTAAGAAGTCTAGACTCATTTTATAAAGACAGGAAACACAAAGAGTGATTGTCTCATGTTTTTTCATTCTGCAGATGACTTGGCTTTTGGACTCATGCTTTATAGCACAAAAGGATATTATAATGACCCGGAAGAGTGAAGTCTGTCATGCTTGAGCATTTCCTTTATTGTCTAGTATTCCTTAGGGATCATTTCTTACACACAATCTTGTACTAATTTTGCAAAAAAAAAGATATCAGCAGAAGGGGAATGAGAGAAGTGGGTGGGTATGAATGACAGATCAGGGAAGGGAAGACAGGTATCAGGTGTAGGCTACAGGGGTAGGATTGTTTTTTTTAACAGGAGGGAATTAAAGATCATGATGGCAGGAAGTAAAGGATGGATCTAGACTGCAACATGGAAAAGCAGAGCAAGTTTCAGACTCAAGAAGAACTTACAGTAAGGAAGAAAACAACAAGAGAAGATCAAGAAAGGAACAATAGAAATGAAATCTCATTTAATTTTATTTTCCAGCCCAAATAGACCATTTTTTCTCCTTAAAGTATACAGTATGTGTTTCAGCTGATAAGTTCATGACAAGGAGAAAAAAGGTCCCTGTCAACACTTTCATTAACTGAGAGGTGCAGTTTGGAATAACAGAAAATATTTTTGGGTTAAGGACATAGGTTTAGCTATAACAAGAAATAATGATCTGGAAATGCTAGGATAAACCTTTTCATAATGTTCACAGCAATTTTTAGGATTCATTTGTGTTAGCAGCAAAAGTTTAAATTCAAGCAGCAATGGTACCAACACTGACTGCTGCTGGTGTCATCCCAGTTGAAATACTAGTGCATCCAGGATTCACCAGTTCAAGCCTTTTCACTACCTGCAGATGTTTAGACCCCTGTCTCCTGCCACACTGCTTTGGGTTGTGGTGGGTGAATTGGTACACACTGCTTTTCTTTCCTTCTGCTGACACTGTACCTCTTTGCATATACTTTCACTTTGCACTTGGATATGTATCACTGTAAAGGTGGGCCATTCCTCCTAATGTGGTTGCCCAAAGCAGCAGGTGATAAAGCCATCCTCTCAGGCACAATCTCCGTGCAGCAGCAGGCTGTGAAACTTGCTAAAGAAACAAAAATGAGCAAGAAAAAACACTGAGAAAAATTCAGCCTAGAGTAGCTCTTTGGTTAGGAGGTTTTCCCAAGAACAAGGTTTAATTCTGCCCAGGTCTCAAACCAATACTTTGCTGTTCATTGGTGAGGCCCTTCTTTCACTGCTTTAGCTCCTTTGGGAGGCTGGCATTTCATCATGCTGAACATGGCAAATAGGAAAACTTTCAGACACCGTAGTCCAAAACAACATCTAAGGATACAAAGAAAAGTTGTTCAAAAAATCAGTGATGTTCAGAGTTTAATTTTAGGAATAAGAATGGTATGATTTGTGTTGTTTTACTGAGAGGTCATCTGAAAAGAGAACAATCACATTTCTGATCAGATGATGAAAAAATAGCTACTAATTCAGTCCTCGGTAGTGGGTTTGTTTCTCTTTAAAACTATGCTTCCATGGCCTACAAGTGCTACAGAAGCACCCCAGCTCTCGGTGGTGTCACTGAGACAGCTTGGTGAGACAGCCTGAAAATCTGGGAGGATTGACATGTGGTGTGTGCCACGGAATTTCAGCAGTCTCAGTCTCCAATGAGCAAGCCGAATCTTCCCAAAATAAGCATCAAAAGCCTTAAGGAGCAGCTGTGCGAGCTGACCCCAAGCAGAGATCCCATCTAAGGCTTTAACAGCAAACCTGGGCAGGGAACCAGGTCAAGAGCAACAGCAAAAAGAGAGCAAATCCCCTCATTCTTTGCACATCCTAGTCTAAGCATGCAAACTCCTCCCAAAATACTGTAAAAGAGTTCCAATTCCCCACTGAATTAGCATACCCTTATGAGCAAGATGGTCAGGGCTGTTGATAGAATGGTCTTATTCATACAAACTAAGCATCTGGCTGGTATCTGTCCCTTTTTGTGTGCTCTTTCCTCCCCTTCCAAGCACAGTCACAGCACTGACTCATGGCACTTGAAGGAGCTGCCTGTTGCCCAGCAAAAGTGATTTTAAGCCACCATCTACCAAAATTACCCTTCAGGAGTTTAAAGCAATCACCTGAAGAAGTCTTGTCTGCTGAAATGACTTCATAGGAGTCCGCAGGCCTTTGCTAAAAGACCTAGATGAACGAATGCATCTAGCTGCATGTAGGTACGGCAGCCCCTTGCACTCCCCCGTAGTTCCCAGTGCCCAAAGCCCACTTGCAGAAGTGATTGGGGCATTTAAGGCCTCACAGCTCTATAGCAGCTGTATTTTCTGTTCTTCCTGTGAATTTACCAGATCAGCTGGTGAGAAGAAGCTGTGCAGACCAAAGCTGCCTTAACTTCTTTCTCTTCTCTGAGAGCTCTTCCTAAACCTCTTAGGCACAGGTACACAGCTAGCATGTCCTGGAGTAACAATCTGTCACTTTACTACTATGTATTGCAAAATGTCTCCAGATCCCCGTGTTTCTGCTGCACATTGTGGGATCAGAGGCATACACACCAGGGCCCGGAAATCTGACCTGCTTTGAGGAGGATGGAGAA
Source organism: Sinosuthora webbiana (assembly GCA_013397395.1). Classification (NCBI taxonomy): domain Eukaryota; kingdom Metazoa; phylum Chordata; class Aves; order Passeriformes; family Sylviidae; genus Sinosuthora; species Sinosuthora webbiana. Next base: position 1,789,633 of record VXBN01003554.1, on the reverse strand, counting down.
TCCCCAGAGGACTCTCTCTGAGATGATCAGGCTTTGTTCTGGCCATGGTGATATTTCATGTCTTCATTGCTGCCTGCAGCATGGCTTAGAGGTACCAAAGCTAGCTGTAAGCAAGAACTTAATACGGGCTAATTTAGCTTAATTGCTCTATTTTCAACCAGAGCAAAAGTCATGAGGCCCCTGGCATCTTTAATATATGCTGGAATAAGGCAGCTGGGAACAGTGTTACTTAGGCTGGTTCCCTGGCCATCTTCCCACTCTGTACGTGTTCTACGTCCAGACACACTGAACAACCAGGGCCGTTGTGTTTAACTACCTACAAAAAATGATGTTTGAAAGCTCCCTAGTGATCCAAGCTTGAAAGCAGCCAAAGGGTGACTGGAGTAAATGCACGAGTTACATGAATCCATAGATCTGCTACATTATGGTGCTACAACAGTACAGACACAGCACATTCCACATTTATAGAGCTCTTTCTGTTTAAAGAGAGAAGTGCTCTTCCATTTCCACTTCCACTGAAGCTAATTCGTTTGAGTACATGATATACTCCAGATAATCTGCTGGATGTGTGTTAAACACACAGAAATAATTCTCTTTTGAAGGTGTATTTTCCACCAGCCAGCACTCGGTGAGGCTCACACCCAGTAACCTGCATCATGAAGTCTGACTGCAATGAAAGTGTCGCACTTAGCACGAGCTCTTTCTAGCATTAGATCTTTTCGCTGCATGCCACGCTGCATGGCCAGTATTTTTCTCTGAGCCAGGACTGTGGCTCCCTTGGATTATTCCTGATGTCCTAGGTGCAGATACTTTGTTTTCCAAAGAAAGGAGGGAAAATAGACCTTCTGCAACACACCTCTTTGTCAAGAGAGCTTTCCCACCAGTACAGAACAAACATCATTTCTGTCATATTTTTGTGGAGTCTCTGCTACACAGAGGGAAAGGAGGAGGACAGCCAGTCATGTCCCTGGCCTCCCCAGTTGTGCTGTCTCCTTCCATCTTTGCCACTGGTTCATCGGTACAAACTCCCCATCACCTCTGCATGGGGCTCTGCCTGCCTGTGGAGGCTGCACTGCATGTCCTGCAGCAAGCAGGGCGGGAGCCCTTGCACTGCTGCCCAGAGGGACTCAGGCTCAGGAGGGGATCAATGCTCAAAGTACCTCTTAGACCCTGGGAGGAACTTTCTATTCCAACAGCTCATTCAATCAAGTGAAATCATTTAATCAATGTTTTTTCACATGTTCTCTGACATAATTTCTGTTTTTTTTCAATGGAGTCCAATGGGATCATGAAACAGTAATAAGCTTTCTCTAAATGCTACCTTTATTGCTGTGTTTGATGAATTGTCATTATTTAAATTGGTCTGGAATGCCTGAAGGGGGTGATTTACAACTGCCTAACTCTCCCTAGGTTTGCCATGAAACCACTGCCAAATGCTTATTTGAGCATTTCTAAACTGAGTTTGTCAGATTTTCATTGCTCATCCTGTTGATCAGGCAGACAGAGGCATGTTTTTCCCATCTTGCTTTCTACTAATACCATCTTTCCTCTGCATGAGTAGTGATTGTAACTGAAGGCTATTAAACCTCATTTAATCCAAATGTAGTGCAGTTCTTGAACAGTCCCACTGGGGAAGCAGGTTCAGCAACAAGTCACTGTCCTGGAGGAAACTCTGATCATCCAGTACTTACTCCTGGCTTGCTTAGCTAGATTTTAAGATGATTTTCTAAATTCGTTCTGTGTTTGCATCTGAAAGACCCTCCAGCTGTCTCTGCTAAATTCCCTTTCTGTGAGGTGCCATGCAATAGGCTTGTTTCCTGCACTTTGGTTGCAAATTCCCATTGATCAGGCCACCAGGGAAGAGCTGGATGCTTTGAGAGTCCCCAGGATGCCTGGATTGCTCAGCACCATAGCATTGTGGAGGATCACAGAAGGATGATGCTCATAGTTTGAACCAAAAAGTAAAGAGCAGATGCCAAAGAGGGTGGCATGGTCTCACCAACATCTATATCCCATACATCCAAGGCCCTGCAAAAGGGTCCTGATGACAGATATCCTGGTTGAGGATATCTGGAGGATATCTGGAAGCTGAGGATATTGAGGTGGAAGTTAACACAGCTGTGTTGCCCTCCTTTCCCACTGGAAAAGGCACAGAAGGAAACACAGCATGATGGGTTCTGTGGCCACACACGTAATAGCACCTGCTGGCAGAGGACCACTCCCTCAGGCACCCTGAACCCCAGCTTTGGGGGTTTGGTTCACCTTACATCAGTGGCGAGGCAGAGTAATGCCAAGGGTCATTCCCCCATCAAGAGCTGAGAAACAGGCTGTGGTATTCCATGGCCAGCCAGGTGTTTCCTGGAGGTGAAAGATGTGCCAACTCTTACCTTGATGGTTTTCCAGCACAAGGCAAACATCCAGACCAACTTCTGGCTTGGCGGGCAGTGGAGAGGTGACAGCAGAATTCTTCAGCTAATCCTTTTCCCTCTGCATCCCCAGCCCACATCCTCCAGCTCCACATCCCACTGCTGTGGCTACTGCTGGCTGCCGGGCTTTCATCTGGCACTCTGCTCTCGGCTTTGGGGGTGGGTGCCAGCCTGAAACAAAGGCAGTGAGGGCCTGGGAGGGCTGTGCCCAGTCTCGTCCCACCGCCAGCCCCACCGCTGCTGGCCATGGCCAGCTGTCTCACCATCCCAGCCACCCCTCGCCACCTCGGCTGCTCTCCCTGGCTGCCAGGAGTGTTTCTGCTGACTAGCTGCTGAAGTTGGCAGAGGTGGCATTCAGGAAGCAGCCAGCAGGTTAATCCTCCTAATGATTTGTAGCCTGAAGGACAGAGCAGAGAACTGACATAGAAAGCGTTGATGTTGTGGGTTTCTATGGCATTTAAATTTCATCCTGGTCTTGATATTTGCATATCAATTACCCAGGAAAGAAGGGGAGGAGGAAGGGCAGAGGTTATGTGGGAGCTAAGAAAACAGTGACAGCAATAGTCCTGCAAGCACAGGTCTTATTGCAAAAAATAATGCTGACTGCCTACCAACACTTTTCTTTCTTTAGCAAGTTCTCCCCATCTCTTTCTGTCTTTTACTTTGCCTTTTTTCCTCCTGAATCCCCTACAAATGGAGCTTGGGCAGATTAGCTGGTTCCCCTTCATTCCTGCTTGTCCAAAATGGACAGTAAAAAGAGAGGGAGAGAGAAAGGGGAAAAAAAAAACAACAACAACAACAACAACAAAAAAAAAAAAAAAAAAAAAAAAAAAAACAAAAAACACCCAAACTCAAAATGCCTGGAGCCATCACTTGTGGATAAAAAACAGCTGCACATGAAAAACAATTGATGTGGGGTTTGAGCTATTATGGCTTGGAGAATGAAACACCAACTCACCCTTCCAGAAAGATGGCAAAACCTTTAAAAAGTATTACTGAAAATAGGGTTTGAGATTGTGTTTTTATAGCAATGGATATAGAGAATTTAATGCACTTGGATCCAGCCTTGTGCACTGCCAGGCAATCCCCTGCAGCAGTGGACTTGGGACTGACCTTTCTTCCTAAAACAAATCCCTGTCAGAAGGCATTTTGGTGCTGCTAGTCAGAGAAGTGTAGCAGCTATTGGACCTCCTGGATACTTCAAACAGCCTTAACCCTCTCATCCCTCCCATGAATCCCAAGAGAGGACTGTAAGTAGAAGCAATACCTCATTTCGTGACCAGGTGATGAACACTTACTGGAGCACTGGTGTGGGGAGACCCATTCCCACACTAAAAGGACTAATGCCATACACAGTGTGACAAGGATTCAAATCTTTACCAGACTACATAGTAAACAGGTTTTTCTGTGATTAATGAAGAGGTTTAGCATTATTTGCCAGGTGCAGAAGTCTACCCAAGAGACTGTCATGGTCTCAGTTTTGCCCTCATATAAAATGTGAGGTGCAGTGAGTAACTGCAGGATTTCTTCTTCCTCTCTTTTTCAGGTTCCTGACAGACCCTTTGCATTTTTCCCTTGTGGTGGGCAGAAATAGGGTGTTTTCCATCCACATTACAGACTTCTGAAGAATAGCACTATCACTGTATGATCCTTCTGTGACTTGACTTCCAATTACATTGAATTCCATAAATCCCATGAAAGTGCTCCCTCTTATATGCACGCTGGTCCAGCATGTGAAATATTTGGCTCCAAAAAGTAAGTCAGTCACCTGGTAGAGGGCAAAGTAAGGGCATTTTGGCTCCCTCATTTTCTCAAGTTGCTTGTAGGGTATTGTCATGTATCATGATTCAACTTTAACAGGAATTTGCATATCACAGAGCACTTGAACAGGTTGCCCAGAGAAGCTTTGGAGTCACCCTCACTGGGGATATTCAAGAGCTGTCTGGACTCAATCCTGTGCAATCTGCTCTAGGATGAGCCTGCTTGAGGGAGGGTGGACCAGATGACCCTCTGTGGTCCCTTCCAATCTTACCCAGTCTGTGACTCTCTGACACAGTGAATATGGAGCTTTAATCAGTAATGATTGCTCTGGGTTTTCCTTTGGTTTATTTTCATACAGAAAACTTAGGAATCAAGTTGTTTCAAAATCTCATGAGTCAGGGAAAGGTTTTTTGTTGCTCATTGGATGATGGTTGGAAGATTTTTCGTGATTTGCAAAAAAATTGAGAAGTACAAGAGTTAACAAGGTGTTTTAATAGAAAGGATTTAAAGATGTGGTACCCAAACAGAGAGGAGGGAGGTGACTTCAAACCCCATCCAAAATCCACTTACCAGTTGTCAACTTCCATTTTCTTCAGTAGGCTTTGAATCAAAACCATATTTTTTATTGAAACAAATTTCTATTCCTTTCTACAAAGCTCTTTCCCCATGTTTAAATGTGTACAGGGTACATCAACCTCCATCCATGTCTAGAGGAACAGATCATCTCCTGAAAATTGCAACAGCCACAAGATCTGGATCAGCCACATTTTCTCTGAAATCAAAAGGACTGCTAATCCAGTACATCCTTCATAGAAACAGTAACATCACCATTTCCTACACAGTAAAGTACCAGTTCTACTGCTGAGCAGAGTGAGATACATTCAGTCCTGCCCAGAGGACACTGAAAGGGTCCCTCAATGAAAAATAATTAACAAACTAAAAATAAGCATCTCTGGAGCAAAAGCACATACGTAATTGTTCACCTGGAATTGCTCCCTGCAGTTATACTGCTTGGCAGAGACTGCTCCAATCCAGCCTCTCATCTTCCTGCCAAACTGTGATGCTGTCTTTGGGTAGCACCTCCATTCCTTGCACAGCACTGAGCAGGCCATGCCCAGTCTGTGGAGGAGCAGTGAATGAACTGGCAGGCTCAAGATAGCACACGTCACACCACTTAAAATAGTCAGGCATGTCTGAAGGACTGCCTCGACCCCAAGGGCCTCCTGTTAAACTGTAACTGGAGTTCTGAATATTTACACAGATGCTGAGAAAATGCTGATCTTTGAACAAGCCCCTAGTTAAAAATAAGTTTGATCTTTTGAATTTTTGAGATTTTTTTAATGACAAAAGTCTGAACCTGGTGGCTCTAACTGGGTGAGGTATTCCCCCCCCCCCCTCCCTCCCCACCGTGGTCTGCTTCTAAATTTAGCTTCAGACACTGACTTGAAAGTGTTACTCCCAGCTCATCCTTACCCTTGGCAGGATGCTTGGGGAGGAGATTCACTGAGGATCATCTTTCCTCACACAATTCAGGAGCCAGGATTTCAACAGATAAGGCCAAAAGACTTCTGCTTCCAGTCCCCAGGGATAGCATCATGCCTTTGGGGACCCCTACCAAAGCAGTAGACTCCTTCCTTCAGGTTACTGTTGCATGGTGCTACTGTGTGTCCCTGACAGCAACCTGTGCCTCCAGCCTGGTGCACTCTACTAATAAAGAGCTGCCGATAAAGGCAAGGAGACAGGGTCCCATTTGGAAATCCAAGTGCTGTTTATTGTCGGCACATGCATCGTGGATACAGCCTCGAACATATTCCAGGGACGAGAGCCAAAAATGAGCCAAGGATTCAGGAGTATATAGCAGACAAAAGGGGTGTTTCTGAGGGTCAGGGTCCAATAGGGATAGGGAAACATGTTGCAGAGGGGTGGCTAGGAATCAGGGGGAATGAATGGGATCACAGGGGTGGAACACTGCAGCAAAATTAACCCAGTGGGCTTCAAGGGAAGGAAGAACATTCTGGCATGTGTTTGTATATGGTAACAGGGTGACACAAACCCAACAAACCAATGAAACAATGAAACCCAAGAAACATTAACATGTATCTACAAAAGCCCACGGGAGGGAGGTTTTCCTCACCATGACCTAAAAGGGTGTCTTTCCCCATGTGCCTCAGTCCCTCCAGGGTTGAGGCATAGCTACCTTGGGGATAAGCCCCTGGGCCTTCACAGGTTACCTCCTCAGCACCTCTGAGAAGGCTGAGGCCATGCCCCCAGGCCTGTCATCCCTGATTATTTCCTTCACACTTACTGTGACACGTCTGTTGAGGGAACATCTTTACTCTTTAAAGATTTCTTAAGTACAATTGAGAAATGCATATATACACCAGACAGGTGATCTTCACATTCTGAGCCATCTTCACATTTCCATCTCCCTGTCTACCTACAGCCACACAGCAGGAATCATGGAATCACAGAATGGTTTGGGTTGGAAGGGGCCAAATACCATCTAGCATCTACCCTCTGCCATGGGAAGGGATACCTTCCCAAAGCCCAGGTTGTTCAAAGCCCCATCTAACCTGGCTTTGAACACTTCCAGTGATGGGGCATTCACAACTCCTGTAAGCCATTCTGTTCGAGTGCCTCACCGCCCTCACAGTGAAAAGTGATGATAAACTATCAAATGACAGCTGTAAACAACTCTTGCTCTTCTTTAACTAGTAGTACAGTATGAACCCAAAAGCTTATGATCCTGAAGGAATTTGGCAAGGTGAACATTCGCCTCCTTGCAAATATGTGATTTTTCTTCCTCTGGCAACTCAAGAGGCAACACTGACAGACAAAGAAAATAAAACTGTGCTGAAACACTTCTGTGCCCTTCTCACCTTCTGGTGAACTCCCAGCAGCCCTTTGAAGCAGCAGACAGCAACACTTACCCTGGGAAGATGCCCACAGTTTGTGGCGATGCACAGCTCCCCAAGATGTATTCACTGAGCCACTGGCTTGGGTGCACTCATGGCTGCAGGTGTGTGCAGGTCCCATGGAGCCTCCAGGAGCCAGGAGCGGGGTGCAGGAGGATACATGTTCCCCATGGCCTGAGCTGTAGACTGTGAGGCCTCCAACAAGTAAAACAAATTCCTCTAGGAAGAGCAGAGCTTCTAGGCAAGAAAGTGCAACTGAGTTATTTGGCTTAAGAGGACTGAGGCACATGAGCCAGGCAGCATCTCAAAGGAGTGGGATCATGCTATCAAGCTCTCAAATGTGTGGCTACCTAAGATGACTTCTGGATCTCATCTCTGACCTTATCTGGAAATTGTCCTTTATTCTCTCCAGTTTTCTATTCCATTAATCTGTTTCAACAATATCCAACCCCCTGCCTCTGACAATGCTGTGAGTATTTCCTAAGCACATGCTCTCTCCCTATCCCCACAATTACACACCCACTGTGTAACCCCTCTCCTCGTTTCCATTCACTTGGCACTGCTCGTTCCCTCTTCCAATTGAAGCCTGAGCCTGGTTGCACTCTCTCTCTCCAGCTAGTGATAGCACCATTCATCTCCTTCAAAATTTTCATTCTGCAGTTTTTCAGTCCATATCATCTCCTTCCCTCCTGCCTCAGGGATTTCTCCAGAGTCATCCACTGCTCCTGTCAGTCTCGTCTTCCGCCCCATCAAGAAAATTACTCCTGCTGCTTTATGGACCTCAACCTGCTCTATGCTCCTGATGCCAAATGGGTTGACACAGTAGTGTGAGCTCTTGTTCAGGTCCACCCAGACTTATCACGATACAGCAGACTTATCACCTGGCACTGTTGACACAGAAGGAACTATGAGTTATGAGTTGCAATGGAGATAAATTCCCCACCTGTGGCTTGAACTTTTCACTTCCCAGCCCTGCAGAATGTGACTGCTGCAAGCTGTCTGTAACAACACAAACCCCTGTGTGATTCTTTGGCAATACATCACTGTTTTGAAAGATGCAAGACAGAAAGCCTCTGGAACATCCTTTTCCTCTGTGGCCACTGCTATAAGGAGGCTCAGACATCTGGGAGCAGCCCACACCATGACAGTCAGGCTTCAGAAAAAGCCCCTGAGTAGCTCACGAGTTGCCATGGGGACTCAACAGGTGCCTGGGGACTAGAAGTCCCTGTCTAGGTGCTCTTACCTGGAGGGCAGAGAAAACGGCAGTGGCAAGGCGAGCAAAATGCTTCCCTGTGGCACATAACTGAGCACTGAAAAATTAGAAACATGGCAAAGATCAACCTTCCTGTACCTTTTAAGGTAAAGACATAGAGATAACACTGTCCAGTCAGATGATTGTGCACTAAATACCTTTCAGTGAGCATTTTGGTGGTGGCATAATCCTAGCAGCTCAAAATGTGCAGCACTTTCGAAATGCGTTACAGGAGGCAGCGTGGTAGTCTTAAGACACTGTCATGCTGCTTTTTAAAACATAATTGTTCTTAAATTGTCCAAGTTCAAAGTGCAGAGAATGACATATGCAACATTTTGTAGCTCTTGGAACATGCTCGCCTCTCATATTAGATTCAGGTAAGTAAAAAAAAGAAGTCTGCTCAGAAGCGCTCCACCCTTGCTCTCCTAATGGTTCTTTGCTAAGACCTAAAACGGTAATGGTCTGCTGGTGAACAGTGGATGTAACTGTGACTTTTCCTATTTTCAGAGCCAAAAACTGCTGTTGCGGTATGGTGACCGGTGCTATCGAACCCATCAGACCACATGAGAGCTAAGCCATAGACTGCCAACTCCCAGAAAAGAAGGGAAAACCTCGTACGTTTACGTGGCTCCATCGCTCAGTTACCAGAGGAGCCGATAAAACAAGGAACGTCTTCAAAGTTGAGCGACCTGGGGTTACTTGTGGTGAATTAAGTCCCCCGTTTGAAACGGAGCCGGGCCGGAGGAAGGCTGCCTTTTGCACCTTCACTTCCACCCTGTGCCCCGACAGAGCGCCCGGGCTCGGAAGCCGCAGCCTCCGGGTGGTGGCGAGGAGTAGCGCCCTATCACGGGGGATCGCGGATCTCTGTCTCCGGGCACCGGCCCGCCCGCTTCGGGCTGCCGCGGCGGAGCCGCTGGGGCCGCGGGGACGGGATGGGGGGCGTGTAGTGTGTGCGGAGGGGCGCCCTCCGCTGCAGTACCGCGCCTGGCCGCGCACCGGCAACAGCCCCCCGCGGCGCGGCGGCCCCGGCGGGCGGGAGGCCGGGAGGGCAGGGCGGCGGCGGGCGGGG
>VXBN01003554.1:1700353-1779947 GCA_013397395.1 Sinosuthora webbiana | reverse complement strand
GCACGGCCGTGTGCGCGCCGCGCCACACGCGTCGGTCTCTGTACGCACGTGTCCGCACATCCGCGCGTACGTACGCATATATGTGAGCACAGGCCGGGTGCGCGGGTGTCCGCACATGCGGTGCGTGTCGGTACGCGGTGTGCGCGGATGGGTGTGGAAAGGCGCGGGCCGGGATGCGCGTCCCCCCCGCGCCCCGCGCCGCAGACAAAGAGGGGTCCGGCCGTGCCGCACCGCGCTGCGCTGCGCGGGGGCGCCCCTGCCCGCGGAGTCTCCGGCGGGGCGGCGAGGCCGGGTGGGCTCGGGCCGGGGGTTCGGGGGATGCTGCGGGAGCGGGGCCCGGCTGCGGAGCGCTGCGGGCTCCGCAGGCGCTTTGGGCGGCGGTGCCCCGAGTCGTCGGGGTGCGGAGGAGGGTGGGCAGGGTTTTCAAAGCCCCTTCCCGCAGCGCAAACACTTCGCGCTCAGAGCTGCCCGCAGCGGGGTCCCGCAGCAGATACACTCGGGCATAAACAGTTTGTATAACGCTTCCTCGGCCGGGTGCAAGCCGAGTGCCAAATTTCTTTTTTAAAAAGAAGAAAAAAACTCTGATGGGAAACAAACATTTAATCAGGCACAAGATATAAACGAAACATCACAAGGCATGTGTTGCTAAAATGTTTAAACAGGAAGCATATGATTTTCCATGGATGTTTTCCCAGGTGAGTCATGGTATTTGCTGCATGCTCTTACTCATTACTGAAGATCTCAGTCCGGTGGCATGTACAGTACATAGAATGGGAATATTTAGTTGGGCAGATGAATTAAGTGCAATAAGGAAAAGCACCTTTTCCAGTGCTGTGGCAGAGCGGTTGTGAACTTGTGACTGACAGCATAGAAATCTATGCTCTCAATTTGTCCTTTTACTGAATTCCTGTGGCAGCCAGTGTTACACTAGAAAGCTGTCACTTTTCATAACATGAAGTGTTCTGCATCGGTCATGCAACTCTTTTCCAATTCAAGTGAAAACAAACACCCTTTCAAAGGGAGTTTCCTCTCCCCCCTTTCTGCCCCTGGGACCCACGTCTATGTGCCAGCACCATTTCTCAAATCCTGCTGAAGCCAAGGTCCCTTGCCCCAGATCTGATCCCGGGTGAGGAAGGGACCCTCAATGCCTGGCCCGAAGACAACTGCAGTCAGTGACCGTGCATGACCAGGGCAGGAGCATACCCCGAGCTGGGAGCAGTCAAATACTCTCAGCTCCCGGGGTCTGACATGGGATTTTGTAGCCAACCCCTCGCAGCTGGGCTCAGGCAGAGCCTTTTCCCTTCCCTGAGGCCATCTAAAACAGCCCTACCACCAACTGCAGTCACGGGGGACTCTCCCATTTACAGGTCCTCCTCCACTGCATTCCTGGAGGCAGCAGTCTGGTGTGCAAAAAACAAAAGGACTTGATGAACACAAACAGTAATCTCAACCTGTCTGATGGTGCTGACTGAACCCTGCTCTTCTACCACTTCCCAAATCTGCTTTGCAATCTCACAACCGAGGGAACCGCAGTAAATGTTCATCTATTTGTGTAGCAGCCAACTGCACTGTGTTACACGTAGCCAAAGAATCCAGGAAAGCAGCCAAAGACATAAATTAGGCCAACTACTGGCTAGCCTAACTGATAATATGATAATAGCACTTAACTTACCTACCCCTCAGGAGAGCTACATAGTTAATGTTTATACAACGCTTTGAAAGGGATGTTCAGGAGTTTTAAGTGATATTACATTGACCTTACAGTTCAATTTGTTTACTTTTCTAGAGCAAATGTATTCTGCACAGTTACTATAGGTCATCTGCAACACAGCTTTACCAGCACACTGTAGGAAGCTGACTTGACTGAGCATTTCTTGTTCACTAAAAATTTCCCAAGACTGCTTACCCAGTGAACTCCAGAGACTGGATTCAGAAGTGCCTTGTACTGGATGCATAGCAAGCAGTGGTCCACAGCTGTTCTGAGGAAACACTATAGAAAGCCCATATAGAACTTTGGTGGTAAAAATGGGTTTTTATCCAGGTGCTTCTTGAGGAGTGGGAGAAGTGGGGGATGTTGTCAGGCTTGGAGGGCTTAGCACTGCTAGTGCATAATATAGCTTAATTGCAACTATGACACTGTAGGCAAAAGCTGAATAAGCCCCAGATAAAGGATTTATTGGATGCTAAACTGAAATGACCTTCAGACATAATAAAAATGCCAAGAAGAAGACATTAATTGGTGCACAAAGCTGACTCTGTATGACTGGCCTGATGATAAAGAAGACATTATGCACCTCAGATGCTTTGACCTGCACACATCCAAGTCAACAGAGATTTATTTTTTTTATGTTAAACAATTCACCAAGTACCACTTTGACCTGCTCTTGCATGTGTTAATAAAAAGTTGGAGAGCCCCTAATCAAGCGTTCCTGCACCGAGAGTTACATTGATTACATGTGAGAGTTACATGATTTCACAGTAAAGCCCAGGGTGATTTTATTTTTCTTTGACTCTATATCTGTGGATTTTAAAATTGACAGGACTTCCAGAAAAGCTTGAACAAAAACCACAGAGCCTCAGCTGTGCGGCAGCTTGCCAGCATAATTTCAACCAAAACTTTTTTTTTTCCTTCCCTTTACACACACCAGCAAGAGCCTTTCCAAACCTAAGCGGTGCGACAATCAAACACTGATGTCAGCAGCAGCTTCTGATTGTGGGAAGATTTGGGGTAGGGATGGAGTGGTGGGAAAGGGGGTGAAGCCTTGAGGTCATTGCTGGCAGGTGATTTTCCTGTGGGCTCCCACACTGCCAGCACCTGATGTGCTGCACGGTGGGCTGGGTTGCAGCAGTGCTGTCCCCCATGGCAGTCTCCTGGCCTCGTGGCAGCATGCTGCCTTGGCGGCAGTTTGCCTTTCTTCTGCTTTTCTCCACGTCCCCAGGGCCGCCTGGATCCCCTTGGAGGCCTCGGGGCATGGGTGTCGTGGCCCTGAAGCCTCAGCCCTGCTCTGGTCCCCCAGGGTGGGAGGGCAGGGTGTACTCATCTCTCTCTGCTGCCTGCTCTGCATCTCTCGGTAGGCAGGGACTTTCCCAAGTGCAGGGAAACTCTGAAAGATTTGGGAGTGGGTTTTTTTGCTTTTATAGGCACACTGAACTCCACAGAGGGGAGGGCTGAGCAGCAGTGCCACACGGTGCCACAGCCCCTCCAGGCCTCGGTGGGTACCGGCGGCACACGGCTTCGGCGGGGGCAGCATCCCGCGTGCCGCGGGACGTGTCTGCTCTGACGGGGTGAGTGCTGCCGCCCCAGGAGCCGCCTTCAGCCCCCGCTCTCTGCCCCGCAGGTCTGGGCGGCGTGGCGGCAGCCAGCAGTCCCTGCGAGAAGGCCTGCAACCCTCGGATGGGCAACCTGGCGCACGGGCGGGCGCTGCGCACCGAGACGTCCTGCGGCCGGCACGCCGCCGAGCCCTTCTGCAGCTACAGCGAGGACGAGCAGCGGCGCTGCCGGCGCCCGTCGTGCGGCCGCTGCAGCGGGGCCCAGGCGGGGCTGGCGCACCCCCCCGCCGCCATGGCCGACTCCCCGTTCCGCCTGCCCCGCACCTGGTGGCAGGCGGCCCAGGATGCCCCCCGCGAGACCATCCGCCTGGACCTGGAAGCCGCCTTCTACTTCACTCACTTGATTATGGTCTTCAAGTCGCCCAGGCCGGCTGCCATGGTGCTGGAGCGCTCCCAGGACTTCGGCGAGACGTGGAAGCCTTACAAATACTTTGCTGCTAACTGTTCGGCCACCTTCGGGCTGGAGGATGATGTGAGGCAGAGAGGAGCCATTTGCACTTCCAGATATTCGAGCCCCTTCCCCTGCACTGGAGGAGAGGTAAGTCTGCCTGGGATGGGACGAGAAAGCTCCTGCTCCAGCCCCCTTTCTCTCTGCAATCTCTGCACCCGTGTTTACGCTTCGTATTTCACTACACCAGCATCTCTTGTCGCACGTATTTCACAAGGTAGGTTAACGTAATTCATTCCTAGGTGATGTAAGCACCGCCCTGCCTCTTGCTTTGCTGCGTTCGTAGTCCCTCTCTTTTCCAAAAAATTCCTTTCCTCTCGCCTGGTGAACCCCGCTACACAACTGCAACTTAGGCACGTGCTGCTAATTCCTCAGGAATGCCAAAGGGAACGTCCCTCTAGACAGCTTTCTCCACATCTTGCAGTCATGTGGTTTTAAGGTGATGCAAATCAGTCTGACCAAAATGCAACTATATTAAAATTAATAGTCACCAGATTGACTTTAATAGTGACTGCCTTCGCTGAGAAGTAGGCGTGTAACCAGTCAAAGTAGCTACTCACCACACACTGAAGTATGGTTCCCATAAACCAGATTAACCAGGTAGTTTTAAAACTTACACCTTCTGTTCTTTTTTTCCTGTGCACACTTATCTGAAAAAAAACTTGAAGAAAAGGAAGAAAAACATCATATTTGCTAAGAAGAAAAATACACATGAAAGTCGGACGATGATCAGAAATAGCAGATAACAAATGGTGCATTTGGAGGCACTACCAATAATACTCTTCCCAATGTGCAATTCTGTCCCCCAGCGCTGGGGAGCCGTGGCCATGGGGACGCCCTCCTGTGTCCCCCCACTCGTGGGGACGCGTCCCCGGTGACCAGCTCTGGACTTTAAAGGCTGCTCCCTCTAGTGGCCTAATTTAATGAAATTGCCTGAAAGCTTAATCAAACTTAAAATTTCCCGCTGGCCTAACACAGAGGAAGGATAAAATCTGGTTGGTGAATCAGGGGATCACTTACAGCATTGTAGTGTCTGCTGAGAACTGTTTTTGAGGTGAAAGTGCAATCCTTGGAGACCAGCATTCATGTTAAGAAAAATCATGTATTCAGACCCCTTTACAATCGTTTGCGGTCACCTCTAGCCATGCTCTGGCTAGGAAGCCACTCTCTGCAGAAGTTTTGAGAGCTGTTTTTTCTCTAAAGTGCATCTGTTAGCTGTGTCTCAGGAGGCAGCCAGTGTCTTGCTCTAGGAGAAGCTGTTCCATGCTCTCATCAGCTGAGAAATGAGGATATCCAGACCTGTCAGACAGATCCAGGGTGACTATTCCATTACATTTTAAATCAAGTGGCTGGTGAGAAAATGTGCTACCTTTATTTTCCCTACCTTTGCTTGTGCCCCCGAAAAGCTGCCTAAACTTCCTTTCAGAGTGCAATATAGGGGCTTACAAGAAAGGTGGGAAAAAACTTTTCAACACAGCCTTTTCTGACAGGACAAGGGGCAACAGGTTTATATTGAAATTGATTTAGATTGGAAATAAGACATTCTTTGATTATGAGGGTCATGAGGCACTGAAACAGGTTGCCCAGAGAAGCTGGGGATGGCTCATCTGTGGAAGTGTTGAAGGCCAGGTTGGATGGGGCTTTGAGCAACCTGGTCTAGTGAAATATGTCCCTACCCATGACAGGGATGTTGGACTCGATTATCTTTGAAGGTCTTTTCCCAGCCAAATAATTCTGTGGTTCTGAATCAGGGCTAACTACGAAGTAAGACCTACAAAAGGAAGGATGTATGTACACCAGTGGCAATTTCTCAAGCCCTCTGTACTTATGTCCAACCACCTGAATCATAAAGTTATGCCAGCCTGTGATGGAGGGCAGGGAGAAATCCACAGCTCTTAGGCCAGCCAGTGGGACTTGTCTTGGGTATGTGACTTGTATGCTCCTTTTTTAGCTTTCCAGGGATTTTTACTCAGGGATGAGAAAGCCAGGGCATCCTACAGGGCAGTATTTGCCTCACTGGTGTTGGGTCCTGTGTTGCACCATCCTGGTGCAGTTTTCATTGTGGTCGCTGCCCACCAGGATGGTGCTGTCCCTGCACACAGGATGGTGTCTGTGTCTGGAGAGAACCTATATAAATCCCGACCTTGGACACGCTCCTCTCTGGGATGGTGCAATGTAGGGACAGTATAATCAAGGTCTTGTGTGTAGAAACCAGTGCCTGTCTCAAGAAGAAAAGTAATTTGGTGGTGTTTGATGCATCTGCAGTAGCATGCTGCAAAGAGAGGCTATGTACTGAGCTTGCTCTTGTGGGACCTCTTCTTTTGGCATCACTTTAGTCTGTGTTATTGCAAAGAAGCTATAAAAGTCAAGAGCATTTAATTGTTCCAAGTTTTAAACAAATATTGCATCCAAGGAGCTGGAGCGTAGAAGATTTTGCTCACATGGTACACTTCAGTTCCTGCACTTAAACACCACTTCTTACCTGCAAGGTAACAGCAGCAGCTCTCCAGATGGCAAGCCTGCATGCTTAGCAAATATCTCATTTATTTTACTACAGTGTGCCACATTCCAGCAATTACTAGTAGCTGCCAATAGCAACATGTATCTGACCTAAAGAAACATCAGAGTTTTGTGTTCTGTTTGGAGTTATGTTGTGCTTTACTCCCACTTTGGTAGCACCTAATTTCGGACATATGGAAACAGTAATTTCACTTGAAACAGTGGTTTCAAATATGCAGTCATCCAAAATGTCAGCGTCTGAAGGGTATTACTCTGAAGGGTATTACTCATTTTCTTTAAAGCACAGCCACAGATTCTGTGAGTGCCACTGGATTTCTTTTTTAACTTTTTAGATTTTTTTAAACTGTGATGTAACAACTGTAACCCCTGATCCAAACCATGTGTCACACTGTCTGTATACTGCTTTCTCACACTTCAGACATTTCAACGCCACATGTGCATTTCTGGGCACAGCGTTAAGGGCTTACAGGATTTTGCAGGATGCTGGGGTCTCTCTGCATGCTGTTGGCAGCTCACTCACGACTGTCTATCCCCTTGGATGAGTAGTTTGTCTCACGTGAGGCCTCAGGTGATGGTGACTCACCCCAAGTATCACTGGAGTTTGGCACAGACCTGTGGCTTCTTGGGCTGGTGGTTTCTGGTTTTACCCTCTGTAAAGAACAGGCAGTGCTGATCCACCTGCATGTCTGCTGATTGTTATGGTGCCAGCACGCCCCAATTCAAGGCAGCAGTGTGCAGAACCCCACAGCACTCAGGGGCTTAGGGGCTTTTTTCAATATATCACCTGTCTTAATTTGGGTCAAAGGTGTATCTGCTTCACTTTTTATTAAAAAGAAATATCAGGCATTTTGCATTCTGCCCTCATCATCATGAGTCATTCCTTAGATGCCTACTTCAATTCTTATGACAAAAATCCTCCCTCATCAGAATTTGCCATGTTGTTCTTCTTGAGATTTATGATAGTGTAGAAAACAAGCTGACAAGCCTCTAGGTTCATTTCAAAGACCCAGACCTCAGAAATGCTGAAATGGCTCTGGGAGATGCCTTTCATCCTTCTGTAGCAGTGTGGCTCTGGCCTTGCCTTTGCAGTGGTGGGCCTGGGGTGCTGAAGAGCACTGGGAGAGCGATACTTTTGGATGGCGGCACCATGCTGCGGTCACCTTATCTGGGTGCCACCTCAGCAGTGGGAACCAGATGAGGTAATTATGTCACACACCATGTGTGGCACTTGGATGGTCTATTGATGGGCAGAATCCCCTCATCAGGGACTTGGCAGGTCCCCCCGCTCTTCTTTGCTACCTGTGCATAATGCTGCAAGTCCATCAGACATGGTTATCTCTGATGTGGATGCGGCTCCAGCCTGAGGCAGGCAAGAGATGGAGGATCAACAACAGCCCAGTGGTGTGAGTAGGAAGGAAAGGACAAATCTAGGCAGAACTGCCAAGCAAAGAGCTTGAAAGCTGTACTGATGTCAGGAACACGGCACTAAAATTCCCTGGGTTTGATCTAAATGGTTTTCTTGGTGGAAGTAAGCCTGAGTTCAGAGGTCAGCATGTGGCCAGAGACCTCAGGGGATCTGCTGAGCTGAGCCCCATTCCAGGGCAGCCTGGCTGCAGTCTGACCTCGTGCAAAGAAGAACCACTGTTTCAATAACCAAAGTAGTCAGTGATTTCTCTGCAGGTATACAGAAGCCAAACAAACCAACTGAGCCTCTCCTCAGTAGGGAACAGGAAAGGAGGCAGAAGGTGGATACCCACCTCCTGCCCTGGCATCCCAACCTTGGTACAGCCAAGGGTTTCCAGCTACTTCAAGCATCTGCCTGTTTGAGGAGTTGGATTTGCAAGATTGTGAAGGGAACACATTCCCTTGTCAGGGAATAATTTCAGATCAGCTGCATGCAGTGAGGTCATTATAGACTTCCCCTCTGCTTATATAGTGCATTAATTGTTTCACAACAGCAGTTTGTTAGCATAGGCAGAAACCTCTAAATGTTACCCTTGCATCACCAGTGTTTTAAGAGAAAGGCTATGGCCAAGTTTTAGCCTGAATCATACAAAAATGCTACAAGTGCTGAGTATTTTTATTGTTTTTCAGGGTGTAACCCTTCAGCCACATTATTGCAAGGGAAATCAGAACTGGATTCACCAGCCAAACATAATCTGATCTAAGTAAACAAGATGCAGAAATAAACTCTTTCAGCTTCATGCTCAGACAGGAATACTAATTTTACTAGTAGGCATAAAAGGCTATCTTCCCTCCCATAGTTCAGATCATATTAATATTTCCTTTTCAACACACTAATCTTAAAATTATCCTTGGCTAGGGATCATTATTGAGGGTTCATCCACAAGGGGCCCTTAGCAGATGTTAATTCTTTAACTGTGAGTGAGAGTGACTGTCCACTCTGCAATGCAATTATCTCATTCACTTTACATTCCCATCTGTGGTCAATTCAGATTAGCTCGCCTGAGTGTCCCCATTTAGACAAGCTCCAGGATAAAAGGGCTTACTGAAGCAGAGTCTCCTTGACAAGATTTTCGTAAATTAGTAACTTATTTTAGTGCTCATCGATTCAGAATACTGCTAATAAATCTCTTGGAGACCTCAGCTATTGTTGCTGTTTGCTATTTATACAAGAGGCATATTTGCAGTTTGACTATATTCCAGCAACAAATTCTAACATGCTTTTAACTTTTGAAACATCACGTTACCACTGTTTTGCTGTGGGATGCGTGTCTTACTGAGCATTTTATTGATCTTGTGCCTTCCGTAGGGGAAAAACCTTCGTATTTTGTATATGTTCAAATATATACTTCATATATGTTTCGCCTTGCTCTGTTACTGCATGCAGCCTGCTTCTCTTCCATGAGGATTTGGACACCAGTCCTACTGGTTTTACCTGAAATTAGCTGTGTAGAGCAGAAGTAAATTGTGTATTTCTACTCAGAAGTCTGACCATGACAGACAGTGAGTGGTTGTAACACTCACTGCTGAAGCAAATAGGAGTTAAAGATGGTCAGTAACTTTTATTTTTGAGTCCTTGTTTTGGGTTGTAGAAACTTCTGGTTGGGTTTTTTTACATTCTAGGCCCGAATAAGCTCAGGTTTCAAGCTTATCATTGTTGCCTTTAAATAAAGCTACATTTTAATTGTGCTGAGGTCCTTCAAGGATCTTGTGGGTAACAGTTTTGAGTTCAGCCACTTGCAGGTCTTCGCAAAGAACCTGGGCAAATATGCGAGAATAACCTCAAAACAGCCTGGGATGTCAACCCATTAGAGGGCTGCAAACATCTTTTTTAATTGTCCTGTGCCACTGACATCTGCACAGAGAGAAAACAAAGGCCCAAACTGATGAGAAGGAAAGAGGGATCCTGGCAGGCGTTCAGCAGTGCTCAGGATGTGTGAGGACATACCTAGGGAAGTATGTTTTCAAGTCCCATCTCTACACTTTGTAGAAGTGCACTTTGTAGGAAAAAGACCTCTTTAACAGTGTCTTCCTGATCATCCTATTTTTGGAAAAACACAAATTGTTGGGCTCTGTTCAGAAATGCCATGTGCAAATGAGAGTCTGTTCAGCTAGGGGTGGTTGGGGTGATGGCCAAATCCTGTCCAGCTCTTTGCATTATATCACTAAATCTAGCAAGACATGGGGACCGTTGTTTCATAAGCTCAAGAATAATGATTTCTAGGGGAATAGGTAATGAGATGATGTAAACAAGGCTAGGCTGGGGTCCATAAAATTATATAGGACCCTAGAAATACCAGGCTGTGGCAGCTGGCAGTAGCAGCACACCAGCAGAACACCATCTCACACCAGCCACCTTGCTGATGGCTGTGGTGAAGTGCATCCCTTGGTTTGGTCCTCAAGTTTTCCTTCCTGCAGGGAAGCCCATCTTCCCAAGCACTGTGGGGAGTTTCCAAGCTGGTGCAAGTTTCCAACAGTGGAGGAGAGGAGATTTGCCCTTTAAATAATGGGGCAGCAAAAAGCAAATCAGGGGGAAAGGGGAAACTTTAGCTTGGTTTCCATCTGTGCCTGGGAGGACAAGAGACAAGGGCCATTCTGGGCACATGTGGAGGTGAACTGTTGGTCTCGGACAAATTTTACCATGAAAGATACTTTAGCGTTCGGTCACAACAGGGCTGGCAAGGCAGCCAGCACCTTCCTTTTAAATTTTCTCTATGTGGAGTACCAGGCATGATACTGCCAGATCTGTGGGCCAGGTGTGACAAATCCCTCCCCCTCTTCCATGGGCCATCCTAGAGGAGGACATGTCCCCTTACGAGGGCTTCTGGATGCTCAGCATCTCGGAAGGACAAGGGCATGTGAAGAGCAACCTGCCCAATGATCGTCTGCATGATTTTGCCCATTGCAGCTAGCCCATAGGATCGTCTCCTTCCTGGATTTCCCAGTGCTTTTGGCACTTGGGTGTTGGCCCTTTGCTTGGCCAGTTCTTGAAATGCAGCCACCCCTGGGATGGAGCATAGCCAGTGTTTAACAGTGCATATCGGCAGTCCCCTGTTTGGAACAGCAAGTTTCTAACAACTGCTTCTGGATCGACCTCCAATTACGGCTAAAACAAATTATTCTTTGAAGGGAACTTGACCAGTCTGTGAAAGGGGGGATATCGTAGGCTGCCAACAGCAGGAGCGAATGGGTCCCAGGGCTCCAGGAGACCCTTTCCAAACTTCTTATGTAGGACGTGAAGAGCACTGTACTCACATGAAACAAGAGGAGTTTGGATAGGCAGAGTTTAATTCTCTAAATTGGCATCTGGCCTTGTTAGCGGGACTATTGCTTCCCTTGAGAAAAGCGCCATGGGATTTTAACGGTGCCTCCGGAGCCTCTCTTCAGGCACTGCACCCCACTGCTTCATTTCACAGTTCATTTTTGGCATGAAGAGAAGGCTAGCTCACTTATTCAGCTCCCAGTTCTCTGGCTGGAAAGTTGGGCTGCCATGTTTCTCTTTGGGATTCCTGGATACAACTGGTTACATGGGAAGCATGTAACCTAAAGCAGTGTATTGACATGTCTCAGAAGTTTTGGATCAAAAGCTCATTTGAGATTAATTGCCGTGCAACAGTGGGTGTCGGTGTGAGATACCCAGTCTAACAACATTCAAAATCCTACCCAAATGGTGAAGGTCTCAAATTGTCCATGGGTAACATTTCACAGGAAGAAAAGAAGTTAATGTCCAGAACCCAGTTTACTAGATGCATATGCTATGAGTCTTTTACCACCAGTCTCTCTGCAGCATCCCTCATTCCAGTAATCAAAATCTATAGCTATGGTTTGAAAGAAGGGTGCTGTTTCTTGTGACCTTTTTGACCATGTGTAGTTACCTATAATTCTGACAGGTGTTCTTTTTCCTAGAATTAAGTGTAGCTCATGGTAGCTGAGTAGTTCAAGCAGACAGTCCTATAGACACAAAGCCTTTTCATTATAAACAAGACCAATTGAAAAACATTCATGGAATTTTGTTACTCTTAGGCTGAAAGAAATCCCCTTGATCCTTAGTACTGTTGCAGTTACTGAAACACTAACCTGCTGCTTTTCGGGCTTTTGCAGTGGTGTGTTGTGCTCAGAAGCTGTTAAAGAGGTTATTCTGCAGCTCTGGGGAGTGAGCCAGCTTTTCATACAGCCCTGCCAATGAAGAAACAAGTCCGGTCCTTTGTTTGGGTCTTTGGAGGTAGCTCCAGGTTTTTTGGGGTCTTCCATATGCGTAACAGGTACTGGTGGCAGGCCAAGGCTGAGAGCATAGATCTTTTATGGGGATAGGGAAAGGAGGGGAATTGCTGGAAGGAAGAATATTTAAATATCATCTTTCTTGCTGATGGGTCAAAGGACTTCATATCATCAGCTGAGATGGGCTGGTTCAGTTTCCTGACTGGGCACAGCCTTGGAAACAGTGATTCTAAAGATGAGAAAAAGGCAAGAATTGTTTTCCTTGATAGTTCACAGCCAATGATATCATGCATCTGGAGGGTTTTGTGAGCCAAGAAACTGAGTGTTTCTGTCTGTTTGATGAGCAAAAGTAGTGGTTAAGCAAAATGAAGCCATTGTGGAATAAATTATCAATTATTGAAGAAGCAGTATTAACCGGAGATGAAGGAATCTAAGAGGTTTGAGCTGTAGTGAGATTTTTCTGATAAGAACATTACTTTTGTGATCGTTGACTGCATGAAGACAGGAATGACCGAGCAGTGTTTCATTTTCATCTAATGAAATTGTGTAGTTGAATGTTGAAGAAAAGCTGAGAAGATGGCTCTCATCTGGCTGATGATTGCCAGAGATTTCAAGGATCCTGGAGAAATCCCAAGGCTCTTCCCTAGCTCTCTTTGTACCTTTTCCAGCCCCTCACTGGTCAGCTGCTGCGTGTGAATTGGAGCTCTTCCTGTACAGCTCCTCACTTTTGAGAGTGGCAGAAGAATGCTTTTAGTTTCCCAAAAGATAAAAGTTACCTTGGTATAAATTAATTTGCGAGGGCTGATGATTTGAAATAGTTGGATTTTCCTCCTGACGTCTTTGTAAGATTGCATAACTTTTGAATGGTGACACAAGGGATGATTTGCCTTGGTTTATGTCCTGAAAACACTGCAGAAAGGCTGGAGGCATGGGCTAAATGCTTTCTTATGTCAAATTATATGAAGAAGCCTTGTTAAGGCTGCTGCAGGAATGCCATTTCTCCAGCATCTCAAGGAGCTCAGGGACTGCTGGTGGTGGTACACAGTGGGTTTCCGTCATGGTTGCTTGGGGATGTTGATCAAGTGCCAAACACTGTGGCCTGTAAGATTCCAGTGTGATCTTACTGTCTCTGATGGTCTCCTCTCTGCAGTTGGCAAGGCAGGTTTTCCAATTTCTATTGCTGTTTCACCTCATCCAGGTGATGCTGAAGTGTGCACAAGGGGGGCAGTCAGAGCTCTCCACTAGAAAAAGAGGCTCTTCTTCCCTGCAGTCCACTTTGTCTGACAGGCAGAAAAACAAAGAAGTGTTTCAGAGGATCTGGTGGGTAATACCTGCCCAGCTTAGGCTGATGAACTTTCCACACCATGTGATTTATATGCCGCATCTGCCAAAAGCAGATTTGTCTTTTTTTAGCCTAGAGTCATTGCAATGAACATAGCACAGAGATGTGCATTAGTTTCTCTCCTAAAATCTTGTTGCTTGGTGTGGTAATATATGAAATAAATCTGTTTTGTCACTAGAAGGTACCAGCATTGTGGCTCTGTCAGCCTTCTTCACAGGGGGTAGTAGTTGAAAAGGCTTGATTTTGTGAAGCAGTGAGATTGTTTTCTTAAAACTTTCAGGAGCTTAACACCTTTAAGGTGTATTTCCAAAAGGTGGTTGAAGTTAGACAGTGGTTTCAGAAGTTTTTAGAGTGGACTGATGGGCAGGGACATGGATACACATGCAGTGCAATGGCACAGGGCCCATTTCTGTAGGGAGCTGACTTTGCAAGCAAAATGTTCCTCTGCAGACACAGCTCTTCTCTCCAGGACAAGCCAAGGAGAGCCTGGCAGATTTACACCACACTGATGCAGAAAATCCCGGGAACTAAAATACTGACCAGGAGGGTAAATGCTAGCATAGAGTTGCACCCTTGATACTGAAAGTGGGAGACAAAAGAAGCTACCTGCAGAGTATGTGTCTCTCTCAGAAGGCATATGAGGGCAAGGAATCTGCTGGCTGCTGCCAGCACTAGGTCTGGTGTTTAGACTGTGCCTTTGACAGTAGGTGTGCCTGAGCTGCTCCTGCTGAGAGAGCCCTGTTAAACCAGGCAGCTTCTGTGTCTGAGGCTTCACACTGTAAAAAGGAAAAAGATCCCCAAAGGTGTCAGGGCAAGTAGGACTGTCCCTGTTCCCCAAAGGTACCAAATTAGAGTCATTGCTGCAGCTTGAGTCTTGCTGCATGGCACAGCACAGCTTGAAAGTCAAGACATCCTCATAGCAACAGTAAGACAGTCTCACCTCAGTCTTCGCTGCATGTGTTGTGGTGTGAGAAGCTTCATTATTCTTTCCTGGGAAGGCACAGGGGGACAAGCACAGAACAGTCTTAGCTCCAAGGTTCCTCTGCAGCACTGAAGGTGACTAAGCAGGGGTGTGGAAAAGAGGTGTGAGAACACTCTCTTTGAAGGGGGAGTACCTGACTGGCATTGCATTTCTGCAGTTAAATTTACATCCAGCTCCATCAGTCAGGCTTCTGTGGTGATGATGAGCTTTTTGCTTCTAGTACATTTCTTGGGTGGAAGTTGAAAGCAGACACTGTTGCAGGTTGACAGTTGGCCCACAAGTTGCATCATTATTAATATTTTCAGTTACACATTTCTACAAACCAGTCTTATTGCTCCCTGGGAGCTTTCCATAATGTTTACCAAGAGAATTGACTACTTATAACTTTAACATCTATTGAGCAGGAAGACTTAATTGCCACAATAAAATTTCCCTACCAAGCTTCTCTGAACAAGACCAACCAAGGCTGAAAGGTGGTGCCTACAGGAGAGTTCCTGGGCTGTTGGATGGGCTGGGCTGGCTGTGGAGCGAGGTGCAGGGGAACGGGTGCAGGCAGGCAGTGGCTGGGGGATGGTAGAAGTGTACCATGCAGCAGATACAGCATGGACTATCTCAGCTTCTGCCATTGTTTGAAGTGACAGCCAAGGTGTGTGAGCACAAGCAGTTGTGAGGCAATGCTGGGCACACAGCTGGGAATCCCAGGACCAGGATGTCAGAGACAAAGGCTCACTTTCACCTCAGCCCCAGCACCGGGCAAGTAGTGCCTAACCTCAGCTGCTTGTTGTGCTTGAGGGAAATTTTTCAGGAGGCAAAGGGCTGACGTTCTGGACGTGCTGGCAGAGCTCCACCACTGCATTTACTGCCTACATTTTCAGAGCCTTGTCCACGCACTAAATAAATCAGATCACTTCCAGTGACGTGGAGATTCCAGAGGGCCCCAGAATACAGGCCAATTAAGCACTGCAGACTCCTAATGCAAACCTTAACTTTTCTGGGAAACACTTACTTAGACATCATACGCCCTTTTGTAAAGTGGTGCACATCCCTCATTGCTTTTGCTGTCTATCAGGATAAGGCAACAAACTTTGCATTCGTTTTATTCATACTGTTTTTTCATTTGTTCCTGTAAAATGCATTGAAAGGGATAAATCTACCACCAAAAATCAAATAAATCAGTACTGACTTTATCAAATGCCCCTGAGCTAATTACATGAATCACTAATATGGATATGTCATTATTGTAGAGTACTTTTAGATACATTTTCATCCAGGTCAGACAATACAGGGTAGAGTTCATCGGTCTCTTTTGGAAAGAAACTACACCTCACTTCATGGTTACCACCCTGGTTTTCATTTACTACCAAGTAAAAACGTGGTTTTGTTTTTATTATTTGTTTATTGCTTTTATTTCTGCCGTATTCCTGTTTGTTGGCTTGTTCCCAATGTGCATATGATTCTTGAGTCTTCTATCCATTTGTTCTCTCTGTTTGTAATTTATGGATGTTGCCGCTTCATGAACCATCTCCTGCTGCCTTCCTGGCTGAGGCCAAGCTCCCAGTTGGAGGTTGGAGCGTGGCAGCTCTGGCCAGGCACAGGGACCCAGGGAAGGGGCACATGCACAGCAGCTGCAAGACCCTGTGCAAAGCCTCTGTAATTGTGCCTGTTTCTGAAGGTCTGTGAGGAAGAAACTTTTTGTGGATCATCCATGTCTCTTCAATGTCACGGGCATTTATATCCCAAAGGGTCCCCCTCTGTTGCTCTGGACATTTGCATCTTGACAAAGGTCCAGGTCCAGGCCCTTGCAGCTGCATTCAGTGGAGGTGGGCCGGTGACTCATTGAGAAACCTTTGCTCCTGGCAAGTCTTTCATTGGTTTTGTTGACTTCCTCAGGCAACTTTGATTTCACAGCCTATTTTTTTACTGTCAGAATCATTCATTAGCATTTTCCTTCCCACTGGGGAGATAAATATAAAGATGTCCTTTCATTGCCTCTCACTTGTAAACATATGAGGGTACTTCTTGCAAAGGGACTTCATGTATTTATATATCAAGGTCATTGTGGTGCAAGTGGTTACTTGAGTGCACCACATCCATGGCTGCTGCTTTATTTATATACAGGGCTACATTACTGCATCTGTGCAATGGTGAGGAGCTCAGGTTCCTTCTGCCACTAGAACCTGTGAAATAATCAACAGAGCAAGAGTTGCTCATGACAACCCATAAGGAAATCAAAACCCTGTGGAAATTTATTAGAGGCTGTCTGTGCAAAGATGTGACCAGTGGTCTGGCTGAAGGGCAGAGCATTTTTACTCCATGCCACATGCAAGGTACTGTGGGACAGCTTATCCACTCCTGCTCCCTTGCAGTGGATTGGGCTTCCCCTGGGAGTGGAGTGGGCTCCCTCCTGCCACCAACGTGCATCACACTAAGAGGGTCAGGTGAACCCGACCCTCTTGAGGCATAGCAGTGACATTCCTCACTTGGAGACTGCAGACTACAGCTCCTATTTGGCTGTGTAGAGAGACCACTACCATGTCAAAAAAAATCTCTCTACAACTTTTAAACCACTCCTCAGTTGATGTTGCTTCATGCAAAGGTTGCTTTTATAGCACATGGGATCAAAGAGCATCATTCCATATGTCACAGAAGGAACATTACCCCAAGGACTAGGTATTTTGTTTTTTAGTGGTTCTGTTTGCCTCCTGGTTTGTGACATGAGTTATTGCTAGATACTTAATTTTAAATGGAAGCTGAGATAAAGATTCAGTTCCTGGACTGTATATAAGAAAAATCCCAAATATTGTAAGATTTTTTGTGAGCTAGCAACACGGGGAATGAAAACATCTTTCTGATAGGATATAATATGGATGTAAAACACAGAAATGCAGGAGTGCTTCAATGTATTACTTCTGACTTGTTTTACAAACTATAATATTTTAATTAGTGCATACATTTCAGAACTGCTGATATAAAGATCAGGGCCTCCCACACTTTGCTATCATACACGGGGCTGACTACTGCATAAGTCACATCATCTGCCCAACGCTGTGGTGCTGGGTTTTGATGTTTTGTTAGAAGGCCTCATACACAGAGACAGACTTGTGTGGGAAAGACAGAAGTCTGGTGACCCTGGGATAATTACTGGTGAGGCTTGCTGCCCACAGGGTGGCTGGGGACCACTGTGCAACAGAGTTCTGGCTGGACAGTGGCACCAGGGAGACAATAGGCTTGTAAAACCATATCATCAGATGCACACACATGTTGAATATTGACAAAGTGTTCTTTTCCAATTTTTCCTACACCCTTTCCTACACTGTTAAAACTAAACAATGTTTTGGTTGAGGAGACCTCTGACTTCTGGTGGCAACTTCAGCTGGGAGTTGCCACCAGAACTAGAGGTGTGAAAACTCGGTCAGGTCTGCTCTGCAAACCATGGTTCATTAGTAGAGAGGATGCTGAAGCCCTGTGCCCATCCTATTGGTGGGACAATTGCATGGAAAAGCCCAAGAAGAGGTAAAAGCAGGAAATCTGGCACTGCACATGTGTGTATGTGTGGCTGGGCTACTGGAAAGCACAGGGGTGCAAACCCATGACAGCTGTGTAAGAGCAGTGTGGCCCCAGTGACGTGCAGACTCCTGAGACTAGCTGGGATAAATTAGTGATGTTAATGACTGAGCAGGGAAATCTTGCTGGTAAACACATCCTTATCCTTATTATGCAGTGTCTGAGGGCTTGTAGAATCTCAGCTGAATCTGCTGTGTCAGAGCAGAAGATTGCAATTTGTATGATACCCTACATATTATAATGACCAGTTAGTATTTCGTCAAAGCAGGGCTGCCAGGGTCTGGGATGGAGGGATGGGGATGTTTACTGTCCTGGCAGCGCTGAGACCAGGCTCACTCTGTTACATGGCTGCAGGACACAGTGTAGATCCCCAGGCCAGGGCTGCTGGGCACAGCCAGACCAATACAGGACAGCCAGGGGGGAGCAGCTGAGAGCCCACAACCCCTGGGAATTACAGACAGAGCTCATGTTTAGCATCACTGTTTTCAAGTAGCCATAAAAAGAAATGTTTGTAGCATTTTAGGGTCTGAGCAGGAATACTGGCTCCATTGAAATCAGCAGCATAACTCCCCCTGAATTCCACACAGACAAGATTTAACTCTGTCAGTGCAGAGGCACTCAGGGTTATTGATTTCCTTGCTGCGATTGTCTTTACTAGAACCACAAACATCAGTCACATGCATTAAACAGGGATAGATAAACAAGGAAAACTGAAAACATGAAAGTCTGCAGCTCCATCTAGCATAAATTGTTCCCATTTATATAGTATCTTTCCTGCTTTCATCTGAATTAGGACAAACAAAGAATTCTCTGAGATGCAATTTATGTAATATCAAGAAACCCAAAATGCTAGTTTTTACCAAAAATTCTTGACCCAGCATTTTCTATCAACTCCACTCAAAGGAAATCAATGTCTCCAGTTTGGATTTTTTCCAAAGAATTTTCTTTCCATATATGAAAGCTTCTTGTGTTCACAAAACCATTAACAAGTAAATGTGATCAGAATGGCATTGATCTAAATTTGGGTAAATAGCAAGCCTTGGGTAGAGGTGCAGCACTTGATAGTTGGGGTTCATTGGGTTTCTGTTGATGTCTTGTTTATATTTTTATTTTAGAGAAGAACAAAAAACTCTGTATATCCGTGAAAGAGAGGGGGGAAAAGACCTCTTTTGAAATGTGTCACTGTTTATTAATACTCCTCACCGAATTCAACACTTTTGCACAAGGAGCGTGCTCACCAGCCCTGTCTTCTGACCACCTTTCCTGGTTAACGTTCTCCCTTATCTGTGTCTTTCTGGCAGAGGATGCTCAGATACCTTTGGGAGGGAGTGTTTGCAGGAGAGCAGTGCAGAACTGCAGCCATGGTGTGTTTGCCAGCATGCAACACCCAGCTCCAGCGCGGCCGAGCCCTGCCCCGGCGCGGCCAAGCCCTGCCCCAGTGCGGCCAAGCCCGGCTGTCACCAGCATGCTGGTGGCAACTGCGCTTGGCAGGCTGGCAGGGCCCGCAAAAGCATGCTGCTGCCATTCAGCTCCAAAACAAGGGCTATGTCTCCTTCCAGGCCGACACAAAGCTTCCTCTGGCTGGATTCTGGCAGCTCTGGAGAAAAGCCAGGTCCCAGCCAGGAGCAGTGCCAGCAGCGGTGGGGCTGATGGAGGCAGCAGCTGGTAGGCAAAGCCTGTGGGCAGGCCAGCTGGCAGCACTGTGGTCATTATTTCCAGGATCTGTGGATCCTGGTCAAATAAAAGGGAAGCTTTCATTAGCTGAAGCGTATCAGCCGCTTTCTTTGGATGGAGTGGATTTAGGGGTAGGAGGCTGTGATCCCTGATAGCGACAGCAGCAAGTTGATGCCCTGCCTCTCACAGGGCAGGAAACAATGGTCACCTCCTTGCTGCCTGCAAGAGGCTGGCCAGCATTTTGGGTGGCATGGATGGTTTCAATGGGACAGCACTGTAGTTTGAGGAGGTTTTAAGTCACTGCTGGGAATAGTGCATTGAGTCGTTAGGCTGCATCACACCTTCAAGCACTAAAGTGACTTGATCAAATGTTGTCTATAATTATTCTAGTTCATCAAGCTGTTGGTGACTGTTCAGTGAAAAACTACTTAACTGTTCAGAAAGTGTCACTGTAAATTGAATGTACCAGCAACTAATACATGTCATAGTCGTTTTATGTCAGTGGTAGTCATATAAAGTATATACTGTTTCTTATTTCTCATTGTAGGCAAAAGAAAGTTAGACCAAAAACTTTAAAATAAGCCTTTTCAAGAAAATTGGTTATTTTTATCTAGTGCTCTCAATATTCAGCTTGAGCCAATATTTACCTATTCAATCAGACTGAAGTTAAAATAAAGAATGAATGGTAAGTATTTGTTTAAACTTTGGAAGCCCCCCTCTTTCTTTTCTTTCTTATCTCGGTTTTCCTGATTATCAGCTTGCTGTCACTAATTGCCACACCTAATTACTTTTCCACTAGGAAGCAGCCTGGGACTGATAGGAACCAAATATTTGGAAATATGAGCTATATTTGTTTAAAAATACACCCATTCTGGGACAGAAAATGTTAATGAAGAGTCCCCCACATGCGCATCACCCGGCAGAGTGCTGATCCCTGTGCTGGGCCACACCACATAGCAGGGGCGCCCACCTCTGATTTGAGTTAATGGCAAAAAGTCACTTGATGCCCATAAGGTCCTTACTTTTTGTGAGAGGAATGTAAGGGATCATGGGGGAGTCACCCTGTGCGCACTGATTTGGAGGTGGATTTGCTGCTCCCGCCCCTTGCAGAGGGGGAAGAGCACCATGAGAGCCTGGTGCATGCCCCCAGAGGGTGCTGTCATTGCCATTCCACCCCATGGCCCACCCTGGGGCTAGCTGACGTCCTCCTTTCTGCTTCACCCGCTGTGTTTCTCTGCCCAGGTGATCTTCCGAGCGCTGTCGCCGCCTTACTCCGCGGAGAACCCGTACAGCGCGGAGGCGCAGGCCCTGCTGAGGATCACCAACCTGCGGGTGCGGCTGCTGCAGCGGCAGGGCTGTCCCTGCCTCCCGGCCAGCCCGGCGCCGCCGCCCCCGCCCGCCCTGCACTACGCCGTCTACGACTTCATCGTCAAGGGCAGCTGCTTCTGCAATGGCCATGCTGACCACTGCGTCCCTGTCGCTGGATTCAAGCCCGTCAGGGCGGCTGGTGTTTTCCATGTGGTATGTACATGCACTGTGGGAAAGCAGGATTTTAAAAATAGTGAAGATTATATACGGTATAGAGTATGGTGTAGCTCCAAGTGTGCGATATTTGACATGTGATGCCCTGGATTCCAAAAGCAGTGAGCAGAAATGGTCTTTACAAAGGAGGTGGTCTCCATGTGGGGCTGAAGTGCTGAACTTCCTTTATGTCTTGGTGTGGGACTCTCATCCTTCAAAGGTGCTCCACAGTAATTTATTTATTTATTTCAGCTAAATCTTTAAAAATAATTAAATTGCTGACACCCATCTTTCCCCAAATGCTAACGTGCGATAACACAATATCCAAAGGATCAAAAATGCAGGGCATTTTGGTAACAAAGAAGGAGGAGAGCTTTTCTGAAGATATGAGGCATCATGTGACTACCATTGCTTCTGGAGGATCCAAGGATATTGGGTTGGGTCTTGAGCCAAGGGGATAGAGATGGGTTTTGACTTATGGGCTCATGGGCTTTCTATTGCACTTTGCAATACCTTTCTCTGGATAAAAACATTCTTCTCTGGTTTCAAGGGGACTGCCATCACAAGACCTCTGAGCTCAAATTCCTAAGGACCCACCAAGACCTAAACTCCAGGGAAGCAAGAGCTACTAATCCATAGGGCAGGTGATGGGCACAGCAGTGACCAACACGTTGGATGTCTGTGGCATGGTATGCCTGCACCCAGCCAGTCCGGGGACACTTGCTGCCCCCAGCACATCTTATCCTTTCTGCTCATCTAGGCTGGCTCTGAAAGCTCTGGCTTTGCTGGCAGAGGAGCAGTAGGGAAAGCAGAGCAGCCAAACATACTGCACTGAATAATGTTAGGAGAGAAAGGTAAGAAAAAGAAAAAGAAAAAAAGAAGGCAGTTAGTCAAGGTAAAGAGTCCAGCTCTTTGAGGAGCTCTCATTTCACTTAAATTACAGCCTCAGACATGAAGCAGACAGGATGTTTCCCTTCTAATAGAGCTAGCCTTGCAACATCTTGAAAATACACCAGTTTGAGAACATGCAGCGCTGTGATTTATAAGACTGTTTCAAGTAGCACTGCTCTGCTTTCTGCAGATGTCCCCTGAGTGAAAGTCTTTGAAAGGAGCTGTTTGCTCAGGATTATTTTAGTGGGATACAATTGCATGAGAGCGTGGCCTGGAGCACCACTGAGAGTTGTAACAGAGCCTGCAGTCGAACAGGCTTCCTGTACAGCGACCGCCTATGGCAACCATAGTGTGCAGGTAACAGGCAGTGCTGTGGGAAGGAAGCAAGTGCCAAAATCACACTGAAAACAGAGCAAGAAATAGCAACAAACCTCTGCACTGGCCCTGAGGGGGAAATTCAACTCCAGTTATAAATGTTTATGTGGCAGGAGTCCCAAAGGTGACGTTTCTACAGAGGGGCTGACTCATTTTGCTGTGTCATACTGTGTTTTACTTACACCTCATCCTGCATGTCCCGTGAGGGATGTGCCAGTGTAGGGGTGACATAGCCCCGTGGTTTGCAGGGAGGGTCAAGGCATGGTAAGAGATTTCCTCTCCCAATACCACTTTTTCCATCATAGACCTGGGGCAGTTTTGTCTGATCCTAATCCGTGCCAGGCTCCTGTGGCATGAGGCTACTGCTGTTTGGGGACTGCAGTGTCACCTGCCTTGTGCAACCCAGCCTGGGGTTTGCTAGTGCATTGTATCAAGATTGGAAGAGAGAATTATTTCCAAGATGACAGGAAGAATTCATCACACATGTGAATGAACAGAAAAGGAATGAAAGATTGAGATGTCTATGGTTGTTTAGGTGGTAGAAGTCAGAAAACTTCTGAAAAGAGAGTAGGATTCCAGAGAGGAAGCATTTTTATACATTTCAGCTGAAAAACTCACAGAAAATATGATTCTGAAGAATTATGACCAGTCATTCAAGAGGGAGATGGATACTTCTGTATGGTCTTTATGTAACTCTGTCCACCAAGGGTTTTATCAGAACCATCAGTGTAAAATTGAGGACAACTAAAGCAGAGAAGCACAACATTTCACAATGTGGTTATATAATCTGGCTCTGGTTTTATGCTTGTGTGGACAAGAGCACTCCTGAAGAATATGCTCTATGTTAGAGAGTTAACATCAAAATTTAAGCATATTTAAGATCATTTAATTAAAAAACCAAACAACTTCTCCAAAAAATCTATATGCAAGTTTTCTTAACTCCCCACTTGTTTTCAGCCTACAGGCAAAATCCTAACTGCAGTCTTAGTTTCAGTCCCTGCTTGGCCAGCAGAAGATCCAGATGTGATATATTTATTTTTCTTTTGGGCTGCTCTGGGCAGTAAGCCAGGGTATCCCAGCAGCACTGTGCACAGCTGCCAGGTCTCAGCCAGATCTCACAAAGTGACCAGAAGCATTTCAGCCACCTCACCCAGAGACAATCTGACCAAAGAGCGTGGGTATGTGATAATGCTGGGGGCTGCTGCTCTGGCAGGTTTGATGCAGGATCCTGACCCAAGGGGCCAGGGTGGTCAGCTTGGGACATGGGCCCAGCTTGCTGCCACAGGATTCCTCCCTGTGTATTTTTTTCTTGCGATCTCGGCAAATAGTGTGTTGATAAGGTGACAGTTTTGAAGGTAAATATTGTGAGTGGCTGAAATGAGGCTACAAGTCCACTTGGCCATGAGATAATACTTACCTGGGACACCCTCAGCGTATGGCGCTGGAATGCAAACAGGGTGGCTTCAGGAACAGAGGGGCTTCTTCTGCCCTGGCAGAAGCAGCTCTAGCTTCATTTTCTGGGGTGGGGAAACCTCTGTCTGCAATCTGTCTGAGTCAAAGTTCAATTTTACAGAGTCTGAGAAGAGATTTGTTTCTGTGCCCTCATCACTGTCTAGCTGCAAAACTCTCCTCTCCTCATGGCAATTCCCACACCTACTGTTTCTCCTAAAAGAGAATGGAATTTGTATAGGAAAACCCTGGTGTTGTTTGAGTGTCAGAAATGCCATGTCAGCCTTTAGGTGAATTCTGAATATAGAGGTGGAACTTCTGCTCTAGTGGAAGGTATATTTCCATGAGCTCCCCAGAGAAGACCTGTCTGCCTAGGATGGCAAGGGCTGCTCCTCATGGGTATTGTGATCCTGACTGTCCCTTGTTGTACACCTGTTTGCAACAGAGAACTGTGAGGTTGATACAGATACACTTTCTCTCTTTCCTCCTTCTCCCAAATTTATTGAAAGGGTCACTACTCAAATCTCATCAGCAACAGCCCAATGCATACCCAGGAAAAGATATGCGTGTACAAACAGACCTCCTACCTTACCATGCTAAGCAGTTGATCACTTTGTGAGCTGCATTACATGGCAAACCACAAATATGAGCAAACAAATGAATTCACATGTATAGGAAATCCCTCCTGATCTTCAGTGGCCATGAGAAAACTGTTTTTTCCTCAGATCCTCAGGCAGAGGAGCTTCTCACCCTTTGCCAGTACCTCTGCACATGGAGCCATTGCACTGCATGCTTGGCCTCTTCCCAGCTGAAGTATCCCCATGGCCTGCTTGCAGCTATGGCAAGTGCCATGCAAGAGGAGAGGCAAGCATTGTGCAAGCCTGGAGATAAGTAGGATCTTGCAATTTAGGACTCCAAAATGGGGAAAGCAAAACCCAGAGATACCTCACCTGGGCTGTGCAGTTCTGTCTCAAGGTGAGAGCTGGAGTTCATCCATCTCAGAGACTCCTTGGCCCTCCCTGAATGCAGATTCATGCAAGGTAGCCAGCTGATCTCTCCAGGCTTCCTCCATAGTTATGAAGGTTGGGATACTGGGTGGAGTAAGATACTCGGCTAAAGCACTTCTGTGTAGTTAGGCAGGCTGAATATCCCCCCCCCGCTTCCCATGTGGCCTGTTATAAATTGTTATCATGCTACTGACATCAAAAGATGTTCAAGGTCTTCCAGAGCAACGCTGACAGAAGCCTATTGTACAAGGAACTAAAAAACCCCACCGCACAGCCCCCACACCCTGGACAACAAGCTTTGTATTCTTTCACAAGAACGAGATAGGATATGAGAATTTTCTCATGCATAAATTTGGTTGTCTGGTGCTTTGGGAAAAGAATACCTCCCCATGTGCTGACAGCCGCCAGTAGGCATTGGTTCTAAAACTGGCACAGCAGTTCAAGCACAACACAGTTTAAAAGCTATGGTTAGAGACTCGGTGTAAATGCTGCCATTTTCCCTCAGGCTAGTATCATGCCTGTTTTCCATGAAAGTTTAAAAAAAAAAAAAAAAAGAGAGAGAGAGAGAGAGAAAAGAATACAGTTTTAGCAGTTCCAGAAAGGAAATTGTATTAAAAGCAGCTGCCCCTCCCAGCTATTTAGACTGTTTATGCTATCAGGTCTTTGGGACATTGATTTTCTTTTAGTGTGCACTTGTGTTGGACTCCATATAGTAGTGGGTGAGTTCTTACAATAAATATCAATTCATAACAGGTGACTGAAAGCATTTTTTCTCCCAGTGCAGCATTCTTTATCACTGTCCAACATTTTGGAACATGATAAATATGGGGAAAAGGATTTTATAGGATTCAACTAAAGAAAAGGCCCTATGTATTTGCGATGTGAAAGGAAGCACTGGAAGGTTATAATTTGGCAACAAAAGACCCTGGAAGGAAGCATGCCCTAGCAACTGTCTTTGTATAGAGAAATCAGTCGCTCGTTTATCTTACAGAAGGCAACTTTTGTAACACTGTTTGCATTGTGCCTTCTAATGACTGACATTGTGACAGGGCTGTCAAGCTAAGAAGGGGAACAGTGTGAAAGTGAACTGGGATATAAAGACTCCATGACAAAATGAAAAATGTTATAAGAAGGCCTTGCTGCTTAAATGAGTCAGGAGCCGTGTGAATGCTTAAAGGAGTGAGACATACTGGGAATTGTGTTTGTGTACTTAGTGATGCTCCATAATGATCCTAGTGGGTACGCCTTACAACTATCTATAAGTTGAGGTGAATGAAAAGGGAAGAAAATATGTGCTCTTTCCCCTGTCAATGCACAGGGATCACATTCTGCCTTCAGAAAGGTGCTGAGATGGTGGAGAAATCCTGAAGGCCAGGTATGTCATTTCCCCAGACTACCTTGTGTCCCAGCAGAGCTGCTGGGCTGGTTTCTCAGCCCCGTCTCCCATCTGCTCCGTGGCATGACAGGGTATTTGCATGGCAGACCAGTCTTGTAAGTGGCCCTCCTACAGCTCTTACAGACATTAATTTTGCCCAGTGTAGACAGGCTGTTGGCTGTTTTTCACCTGCTGCCACTTTTCCTTGTATTACCCCTTCTTGTCCTATCTTTCTCGTATTTCTAGCTCTCATAGTATTTCTTTATAACTAAAAAAAATACATGTCTACCTATGGGCTGCAAGAAAGAGCTTGCTAGTATTCACCTTTTTTTTGTTGTTTCCAATGCATAAAAATGTTTGCTGTCACGCTGGAATTATGTAAAAGAAAGAAGATATTTTCTTCAGTGGGATAAAGCTAGGTTGGAGAAACATTTTACAGCAGAGCTGTTTTGGGTGGTAGTCATTGTAAAGCTATTCTAAGAGAACAGATACATCAGCCTGAGGCAAGGTTTTTGAATCACCTAGGTGTGACTTTTCATTAAACTTCTGTGAAAAAAGGATATGGAAATGAAGGTACTAACTAAATGTTTGTACTGAGAAGCAAGCTGTTAAAGACTCTGTTTCTCTCTGCTCCCTCGGTTTGACTGCCCATTTAGCTGTTCAGCTTCTTCGTTAGTTGGTCTGCACCCCACACTCTGCCTGGCTGAGAGGAACTGGGGCCACCATGAGACCTGAGGGCTCAGCCCATTTAAGTAGCAGTGCCATAAAGGCACAGCACCATCGGAACTGGGAAACCTGCTGCCTTATCCAAAGCTTACTCCCAAAGATTGCAGTCTGGGTAGCTGCTTCTGATACAGAAGCGGGGTCAACCAGGCCATTGCATCCCAAGCCTCTGCAGGTGTTCGCCCAAACATGAATCCCACTGAGATTACAAGTCCCCAGCCCTGCAGCAAGCAGGGGCACACAGGTTTGCAAAGTGTGCATTACAGGCTGGGCTACTGAACAGCCATGCTAGCCCTGCCCAGGTGAGCAGAGGGCATGTGGGATCCACGGTGGGATCTGCCCTTGGGAGGGAGCAGCTGATGGAGGCTGGTTGTGATAAACCCTGAGGAAAGGAAAATGCAAAGCAACATCCTTATGATAAGAATGGGAAATATGTTCCTCCTGGCCAGGACAGGACAGCACCTACTGGGTCAGGCGAGAGCCCAGGCCTACAGGGCCTCTGTGCTGGTCCTGTGCTTGCCTTTACACAGACATCAGAATTGTGCTATTCTGTTATTTTTTAAGCTTTTCAGTCAGACCATTTGTTTCCTTTCACCCAGGTGCATGGCA
Organism: Sinosuthora webbiana; assembly: GCA_013397395.1. NCBI lineage: Eukaryota > Metazoa > Chordata > Aves > Passeriformes > Sylviidae > Sinosuthora > Sinosuthora webbiana. Next base: position 1,752,455 of record VXBN01003554.1, on the reverse strand, counting down.
CCTTTACAAGCAATCAATACCAGGAGTGTCATGCCATGCTCTGCCTCTGAGTCTATCTAGATAAACACCAGCTGGCTTGATTTGCATCATATTCAGCTTGGCTCTTTTGCAGCTCTCCTTGCCACAGCATGAGAGACCACAAGCCTTCCATTGCTGCAACAGTTTTTTAATTATATACAACCTCTTTCCTTAGAGTTCACATACAGATTAATATTAATATGTTGGTGCTCAGCTATTCAGGGGTTTACTTATTAGCTCTGCATGCCAAATTAATGGTGGCACAGCAGATTCTTGGGATACCATCCTATTCTGTTTTATTTTCACCCACCTTCCTTATTTAAGCAATGCAGCATGCTCTATTATAAAGTACTTGGGCTTTCAGACAGTCCAAGCTCTTGCTCTTTGGAACCACGAATGCTCCTTGGTGGGGCATTTTGCTTTGCTCTCTGCTGGTGTCTTGGGATGCTTAATTCTTTGAGGGTTTCTGAGGTGCTGCTGAGTTTCGGATGAGTTTTTGGATTATTAATGCTGAGCAGCCTCTGGATGATTGACGGGGTCCCCACTGATTCCTTGTGTGGCTTTGGCAAGGAGCAAACTGAATTTGGATGGCGAGGCTACAGAAAGGGGGAGCACACATCGCCACAGTAATCCCAAGTGTTCCCATGTCTGAGAAAATTTGTGTTTGCAATTCTTCTGCCATGTCCTTCTCACTTTGGCGTCATGATTGCAAAAGCCCCAAAGGACCCCCTGGTTTTGACCATGGCACCTTCTGACTCCTTCTGGTCACCCTTCCTTCCTGATCATGTATCATGTAAGGTTCCTCTACCCTTACAGCTGGGACAGTCCTGTGAGGAAGGATTTCTGGAGGATATCTCTGGCCACAGATGTGGTTCAGGCTAATACAACATGTCTAGCCCTAACAACTCAATGGCCAGAGGGCTTGCAAGAAACTCCTACCAAAACTGGCATGAAAGAGTTAGGACACCATCAAAACCACCAGAAGATAACCAGTACACTTTTGGTCATCTTCTCTTTCCATGCAGCTGTGTGTGCTTTTAAATGTGTGTGAAGAGGTCTTGCAACATTGGTTTGTGTGTGGACCTTGCCTAAAAAATATGAGAGTCAGAAATTTATTGACAAGTGGTAATTTAGGAAAAGGAAGTACCTGAGAGTTTGAAGAACATTTTGTTGGTGGTAGCAAAAATGAAAATATGAAAACACATGACACACTTTGAGAACTAAATATACCCTCTGGAAATTTGTTGTTTCTTTCCTATATTTACTTCTCATTCTTTTTAAACATTAGCACACATTTAAGCTTATATCAATACGGTAAGCCAGACAGACCAAGTAGTATCTGCAGTGAGACCAACTAATACCTGTGATGAGGCTAGATAGCACTGAAAACATTGTTAGCTTAGTATTTTCACTGTAGCTTAGACGCTTGTGCATTCTGACTCAATCTGTATCTATCCATTGCTTACAAAGCCCTGAAGTTGCTTTTCTGCATTTTTTGATGATCTGACATTTTAATAGGGCAGGAATGAATTCAAGACATTTTTGAAAGATCTTGCTAATTTCATTTCTGCTTAAAAGTCTTGGAAGGACTTTCCAGGTCAGTTTTGAAATTTTATCTGTACTGGTTACATTTGACTCCTGTGAGATAGCAGCTGAAATCTATTCATTACAAATGAATAAATCAAAAAGTCGTCATTAGCCAGGAGTGTGTGTGGTGTGTGTGTGCACCTAGGTAACAAGCAGGAGCTGTTTACAACATGTTCAAGGTCCTCTTCTGTTTTGTTTACTGTTCAGGCTTTTCACAGGAACCTTTTTGTGGCAGCCTCGGCAGCAAGTCATGCCGTTAGGAACAGCACACTTGTAAAACCACAAGTTAAACTGTGTGGAAGGCAGCATTTTCCAGTAGCAGTTAAAGCCATACCCCAGCTCCAGGCTGGATCAGCAGGCACCCCAACCACCCTGTGTTCCTTCTGATGCCAAAAGCAGCTGGCAGCTGGTGCAGCTCTGTTGGTTTTATGGCCAACTTGTGGCATGAGCACAGGGCCACGCTGGCAGGACAGACTGAGGCCCCCGGCTCGATCATGAGCTGCGGGAGAAGCCGAACCATGTATTTAAAAGCAAAATGTGGAGCAGAGTAAAGCTGCAAGCACAGGCACATATCAAAATAGCTACAGTAGGTAGCTACCTGCCATGCTTCATGGGAAAAGGGCAGGGCCTTCAGTCTTGCCAGCAGAGCCATGCTGCTGCAGAGCTTGATCTTGTTGCATCCAGGCACTGCTGGGCTGCTCGTGCCCTCTGGCTACATCCTGTTTTCTTTGCATTTGCCAACAGGGTGAGTAATGCCAGCCACTGACAGGGCAGCTGGCACCAAGTGTGCTGTGCTGGCTTTTCATCTCTAATTACCCTCTTCCACTGGGCTGTCTAGCTATTAAATTATCTGTCATGAACATGTCCGAGTATAGTCAGTCACGGGCCTTGTGCTATCCTTGATTCTTCCTTTGTGGGGCAAAAATTCTGCCTAGGATGAGTAGATATTTATGTTTCAGGGGGTTGATTTTCTTTTCTCTCATACTTATTTGTGCTGGAGATAGCTGGGCACACAGAGCTGGGTGCTGAGATTGTAGGTGCTATTCCTGCAGTAGTGCAAAGGTGTATTCATGTTTATGAGAGAGAAAAAGACAAAGGTTTTACAGTGTTTCCCAAGGATGCTTTGAATCCTGGCATTTTTTTAATCTCTCCTGGAAATTCATGCTGCATCTAGAAACTGCTAAAGACCCTTTAGGTTTCAAAAAAAAGGTATGATTATACAATACCATGACATGCAGATCTATACATAACTGAAAGTGTAACTACAGAATATTTGTCCTTGGCTGAACTGGGCATCATGCTATATCCCTCCATCTAGTCAATGCAATAGCATGTAGCTAGCATGCTATTTCCTGTGTGTGGGCATTGCTTGTGCCCTGGAGACTCTGGCCTTTGCTGTGGGTGATCCTTGCTCTCTTTGCCCTCCTAGGTGCATGGGAAATGCATGTGCAAGCACAACACCGCGGGGTCCCACTGCCAGCACTGCGCCCCGCTCTACAACGACCAGCCCTGGCAGGCTGCCGACGGCAAAACCGGAGCCCCCAGAGAGTGTCAGTGTAAGTAGCCAGTCAGGAATGGTGTCTCCAGATCCTCTGCCACAGTGAAATGCTTCCTCCATGCGTGCCTTTCTCCCGCGTGTCCAAGAGGCAGCGCATCCTGAGGTGGTGGGGAGGTGCTTTCCAAGCAGCTCAGTGAGTGAAGAGCCACTGCCATGTCCCTGCCCAGCACCCACTACATGTTTGTGTGTTTTGCAAGGACAGCCCTGTTTGCACAGCCCCTCACTTGGAAATCCTCATGAGACCATGATGTCTGTTGGTTTTGCCTTTCTCTGGGACCCAAGTGCATCTCCTGGGGATAAGGTCTGCTGCTGTGGGCAGACTGCAGCCTGCCAGGGTACCTTGGTTGTGACAAGGGGCCAGATTTGTCCTCTCCATGGACACCACTGACAAACACGTTTGCAGGAGATATGACTTTCTGCAGCTGGATGTGGGCTCTGCCCACCCCTGGGCATTGAGGGCAGAAGGAGTCATGGGCTCTGGGGGTTTGAAAACCAGTTCAGCAGTGCCAGGGAGGATGCTTAGGGTGAGTGCTGGAAGTAGGGGAATGCAGAGGTCATGGGGCCATCTGCTTCAGTAAGAGCAGCAGTCTAGCCAGGAGGGTGCTGAGGACTAACCACACCACCCAGGAAGGTTTGCAGGCCTGCTGAGTGCCGTCCTGCCCTGGCTACAATGCTATCCACACATAAGCTACCATCAGCCTGCCTCTGTGGGCTATGGTCATGCTCACTGCAGTATGGATTATCCCTGAGGGAATGACAGTGAATTCCTACTTCCACCAGCAGCATTTGATGAGCAGGGATTGGCATAGGTCTCACTTGACCCCTGACTTCAGTCGTGTGGGCATGCAGACTTCCTCCACAGCCAGCACAGGGTAGGGAGGGTGCTTGTCCTCTCACACACTTCTCCTCCACCTGCCTTTTCCCTCCATCAACTGCAGGGAACATCCTGACAGCACCCCCATGGCAGATGTTGGATAGGGCAGTACTGATTTCTAAAGCTGGGAGGGAAGTAGAACCAGTGAATGTGTGTCTCTCTGTTCTGGCCTGTGTCAGCCACCTGTGGCTGTTTATGTACTGGAAAACCTGTATTGGAAATAAAGAGTTAAAGAAAATACATTTTCTTAAATGTTATCTCCAGAGGTTGGGAAGTGTAGATGAAAATGTAGTGATACCTCATGCATTGGAATGAATAACAGGTTTGTAGGTCAAGTCCCCATTCCAAAATGTGTGGTTTGAGATTTTGTGTCTCTTTTCTATAAATCCGTATCTTTCACTGCCTTAATGAGTCTTTCTGTTCCCTTTGGCTTCGCCTCAGCATGCAAGTGTAACGGGCATGCCGACACCTGTCATTTTGACATGGATGCGTGGCTGGCGTCGGGCAATCGCAGTGGCGGCGTCTGTGACAACTGTCAGCACAACACGGAGGGGCAGCACTGCCAGCGCTGCAAGCTGGGCTTCTACCGCGACCTCAGGAAGCCTTTCTCTGCCCCAGACGCCTGCAAACGTAAGTCAGTCACCTTGTGCTAGTGAAGGGCTTCTCAAGTGGGAAAGTGTCAAATGAAAGGTGAGATCTTCTTGCTCCTCCTTGGAGCAATCTTCTTGCTTCAGTGCAGGACAGGGAGCTCTTTGTGATGCTACTTGCAAAAAGCAGTGGTGATATTTGCAGGGTGAAAGTCTGCAGATGCTGTTGACAAATCTGTCCCAAGGATCCCTTTAGCCTCGGGGCAGGGGAAGAGAGATGATTCATTCACTTTCTCCTATTGCTATTTTTGGAGAGGAAAAGCTGCATCTTGTTTTCATGTTCTCCTTGTTTGGTGATTGTTGCAACCTCAGAATCAGGTTCCTCAGCCAGCAGGGGTGCAGCTGATAAATAGCATCGCCCACCAGTTCGTGTTTGCAGAGCAGCAGGTGGGTATGGAAGGACAGACAGGGACACTAGTTAAGTGATATTCCAGAAGGTGGAACACTGAGGAGGCAAAACTAAAAGCAATGATTCAGGCACATGTGAAATTAAATCTTTCCCAAGCAAAGAAGCAATCCAAAAGCCACGCTCCCCAGGGACCACTGGTGACTCACCATGGGGGACTCCGAATCCCCAAATTATGCTGAGAACATTATACTGGTCAGCTAAATATGGGGTGCAGGCATGCCCTCCTCTCTGAGCCTACACCTGCCCACTGGCTTCACCACATTTCTTCTAGCTGACTCACTTACTATGAGGGGGACCTTCACAAGTGACAGAAAGAAATCCAACTGACACCCTGCCTGTGTCTTTTGAGGAGACACTGAGCACATCTCTCGCCTCTCAAGGAGAAGTACCTGCACATAAAGGAAGAGGGAACCCTCCTGTGGTGGAGAGCTGCAGCCCAGGCTGGGAGGCTGTGTGAGGTTTCAGTTTGTTCATTGAGGTCTGCTGGGGAGCAGCTGCTTTTGTCCTGCTCCCTTGTTGCATATTATCCTCATGAGATTCCCGGCAGCCCCACCAGTCTGTTGCAGAGGTCCTCCTCCTCTCCACCTTTTACTCATTGCAAGGAGGGGCAGCAACAACTGAACTGCCTGTTTTACAGCTCTAGTTCTCTTTATGGAAACGGAATTGACCACAGTTCTCCATTGCTTGTGTAAATAATTACTTCACTGCTGTAGTATGTACACAACAATTTTTTTTGAACAGTGAATTTAATGACTTTAAAAGTTTCGCTACCTACTTGTATACATCAAAATTCTAAGTCTCCTCTGTAACATCAGATACTTTCCCTCCTTAATTATTGCCAGAACTTAGGCAATGAACTTTAGTTTTGGAGTCTCATTAGGAAAAAAACAGGTTTAAGTCGTACATTTAGACCCAAAGCAGGGGCTATATGTTTTTTTCTAACTCAGTGATTCATCCTTGCTGATTAAAAAAAGAACGATTAGTATTAATTGACTGCTGGTAGATAATGCAGGACAGAAGACAAATAAATGCTGCATGAGACCCTCAAGCTCTGAAACATCATTGTACTGTGGTTCTGGTACCTTTGCTAGGGTTGTAATTCCTGATATTCTTTACATCCCAGCTCCCATCAGGGAAGAATATGCACTTTTCTGAGGCCATCAAAGACAAGTGACGCTTTGGCACTGAGTTGAGTGTGGTTTTCTGGACACCTAAAAACACCACCCTTCACCTTGGAAGCAGTAAAAGTGGCCTCTATCTCCTTTGTCACCTCATTTCAGTCCATTGAGGGGGTGGAGTTTCATGAGGGACTCATTGTAGGTTTGTGCCAGAATGCCCTGTCCATATTCTGTGGCTGTTTGCAGGGTCCAAGAGGAAGTCAAATGGCACCTCCTGGGCTGGCCATCACAGAGTTCCATTCCTTGCAAAGCCAGATGGAAACAAGAGGTCTCAGGACATATTGCTGCAAAGCAGACCCAGCTCGAAGGGAAGGCTGCCAACCCTGTGCACGTGCCTGTGTGCAAGTTAGGCCATTGCTAATGAAGTCAGGCAGTACATCACATCATTAACTATGTGTTAGCCAAATTCCAGGGTTCTTGATTAAAAAGTTTCTCCCTGCCTTTATGAGCCAGAGGAAGCTGTGGATATTAGATGATTAATGGGTATTTTTGTTGACATATGCCAGTGCTTGTTTCTCTTGGCTTTCTGCATTCATCTCTGAATCACTGGCCCATGGCATTCCACTTTCCACATTCAAAAAAAGAAAAAGTATGCCTTCATTACTCTTTAATGCAATAATCCGGCTTTATGGACCACTAGATGTTCATGAACTCTGGTATTTAAAAGCCAAAAATAACATATATTTACAAGAACTGTAAGATACTCTTGACTATAGTGAGAAAAAGTTTACATTTATTTACCGTCTGCATTAAGTACATCCACTTCTTCACTCTTTTTTTTTTTTTTTTTTCCTGCATTTATGAATTGCAGAGCGTGATACTCCCTCAAGTATCTGAGGAAGACAACTTTTCCTAGCACAAACTGAATTCCACAAATATAGGGATTATCTGAATGCTCTCTTTTCAGAGACCCCTTACTACAAACTCCCGGATGATTTCTCTCTGGGCTTTTCAAACCCTCACAAACACATTCCTCCCTAAGACCCCTTCACCTCTTCACTTCTGGTCTCCTGCTGCCAGGAATGCTCCATGCTCCCAGGGACCCAGCACCTCAAGGGGGAGATGGCAGCTGCAGGGCCGTAGAAAATGACTAATGACTGTTAAATTAAATTATATAAGATCAATTACAGCCTATGCCTGGAACATTTCCAAGGACCATGCCATGGTCTGCAATAACAAGGGACGTACATGGAGCCCTATTATTCTTTCTTGGGAAGGCCATGGCATTGCCTGCTTGTTTCTGGCTCAAGACACCATTATTGTTCAAAGATTGAAAATTTAAAAATACCTAAGTCAAAGTAAATAAAGGAGCTGTTAAGCCATAATCTTTAAGGATACTTTAAAGATTCTTGTAGGCAAAGTGTGTATATAATATTTGCTCAGGAGTAGGTGTGTACCTGATAAAATGAAACATTCTGATGTTTAAAACACCAACCTGATGACTCTTTCCCCCCGTCATACCTATGAGTCCTTTTCTTTCCATCTTCATGAGTTTTTAAGCCTCAGCTACAGTACAATTGAAGACAATAAAATTGAGTATTATAATTGCCAAGTTTATTTTGCTTTTCAGCTATAGGGTTTTGAGGGTAAGTATTTGTCATTTCCAAAGGTTAGCTGGCAGCCGAGAAAACCACAACAGTATCACCAATCCAGGGCTGGGAAATCCAGTTCTGCTGGCATCCCACTCACTGAATTTCCCTCCCAGTCAGCACATGCAATTCCAGGACAGGCAGCTGTTAATTCATATGTGCATGGAAGTCACATGCAGAATACTGCTATGCAGTACTGGCCAGTAAATTGGCATTTTTAGCAATGCTGCTTACAAATCAAAAAGCAAAAGGATCCAGCTTGTGGAGGGTTTCTCTTGATCCAAGGCTGGGGCCCAGCTATTCTTTCTCTTGCAGGAGCTCCCTTGGCTGTGGAGACTCCCAGCCTCTCTGGCGGAGCAGCCACGGCGCAGGAGACAGGCACCTCACACTGAGGGAAGCCTCACTCTGAGAGTCTTACACTCTGACCTGTGCATCTACAATGAAATGCCATCCAACACTGTTTGTAGCTACTTTTTCTACTGCTCAGCTGCTCCTCTCACCTTCCTGGATGTGGGTCTCCTACTACCTGTGCTACAGTGAGATGCAGATTGTGTGGAAGGAGGAAAATGGGTCTAAAACAAACACAGCACAACTGCCCATGAGGGACCAATAGCTCCCACTTTCAAACATTGCATAATCAGTCCTGCAATCTTTTCCTTCCTGCCCTTGCCACAGTATGGAAGCACTCCATACTTTTTCCATGCATTTCTTTCAAATGTGGTATAACACACTCACATTTGAGCTCTAGAGCCTCATTTCTGTTCTTGGTGCATAGCGATGGGCTTCACTTTATGTCTGCATTGCTCAGCAAGTTCCCACTGCAGCTCATCACAAACATTTACTGTGTTGAAAATTTGGCCCCCAAACCATTCAGAATAATGCTCTTTAGTGTCGTCTTGAGCCTTCACCCAACATCCAAGAACAAAAACCTTCCATTTGCCAGCCACCATTAGAAAGCAGATTGGCAGCTTGGTGGCTCATTGAGGAGCAGCCAGGAAGGATGGGATCCCTGGAACTGGATATGCAGGTTCTGTTAGAAATTACCAGCCTTTAGAACACATCTCTTTGTGGCTTTTATTAAAAAGTATAGCCAACTACATTCTCATTTTTAGTTGTCTTTTTAATTGCCTATGAGTTTGCTGCTCTTTTTCATAACAGCTTTTGTAAATTTAATATTCTTGCTTCACCAAAGTGTTGCCACTGATGTTAAATTTTATATTAGAAAAAAAAAAAGTGTGTAAAACAATTGTCTGAAACATAAAAGCTCCAGCCCCAATGGGGCTGTATGTAAAATTCAGCTGAAACCTGACCGAAACAGGACCAAATCTCTGGCTGAGCAGTGGGTTTATCTCATTAACTGGAGGAGAATAGAAGAGCCTTAAGTGCCTGATATTTCCCCTGAAGGGCCTGAGGAATGCCAGAAATACCCTCCTCATTTAGTAGGAAAAGAGAGCATTTGGCTATACATATCATGTGTAAAACACTTCACAGACTTCAGGAGAAAGGTATGCAAGTCTCAGTGCACACTGTTGAAAACTATGCTATTAAAGGTACCAGAGTTCACTGCCTGCAGCTACTTACACAGTTTGTGGAGAGGCTTTCTAATCTTTTAATTTTATATAATTATATTTGTTTGCGAGTGGAAGGGTTGGGGAAAATTTGGGGATTACTTTGGCAAAGATGTTGGAATCATAATCGCCTCTAAGTTAACTGCCAATATTAATCTATCCTTTAATATTTTGAAACTATACTCCAGGTATGTCAGATTCCTGAAACCACAAAAATGTTTTCAGAGCAAAATTAAATGTATGTGTTCAGCAATAAGTATTTTAAGAGAAAGAAATATGTTGCCTGTAGTGGCTTTCCTGTTCTATTGCCTTCACAGTTGCAAAATAGAAAGACTGATATTAGAATTTAATGAAAATCAGGATTTTCAGGAAAAATCCTGAAAATATTTCAGGAAATTCAATTTCATGTACATGAAGCTTTGGGCAAAGGTCTTTCAGCAGGGAATTTTTTGCCATAATGTGTAAGGCTGACTGTACCATGTCCTGGTCAGAGAACCAAACCCTGAGGTGAGAAGAGCCCAAGTAACCCAGTTACTGGTCCTTTGGGCCACAGCATCACCTGCTGACCTGGCCACATGTTCAGGTTTGGCTCATGCTTTTGATAACTGTATTTCTGTTCTTGGAAAACATTAACACCTTGGGGGAAAGTAGCCTTGCAACAGACATAAAATATGTTTGTCTAAAAGAAACAACCCCTAAGGAGTAGGTAAGGAAAACTTCACACCACCTATTTTAGGGCATCCTTTCTGAGAACCCAGTATGTCCCAGCACACTTCTAGTACATTGTTCTGATGCAAGGGGCTGTGAGGGAGAAAAGAAAGCAGCTGGCGTTTCTGATGTGCACTCTGCAAACCTGTGTCCTGGAGAATATGCAAAAGCCTATCTCTGAGCTGTCAGTTTCCTCATTCTTTTTTCCTAATGTTTTTAATTGATGGTTTTAAAAATCAGACAGAGACAGAGACAGAGGGGTACTTTTTGCTCAGCCTTCACTTTAATTAAAATGACTGTTCTGAGGGGTTTTTTAACCTCCTGGATGCAAGACAGTTGTTATTACTTTAAAAAGCAATTATGCTCTGATTCATTTTTCGCAATGAAGCACCCATAGCCACTTAAACATCACAGCGAGGCAGGCACATCCCTGGGTACTTGGCCGGATTAGAATACAGATGCTGCAAGGAAGGTAATGAAGGCCTATTTGGCAAAACATAACACGACACCAGGGTAGGTTGACTAATTAAAAACTAGCTCACAGAAGTTAAAATTCTACAGATTGCAAAGGGAGACTGCTCAGATTTGTATGGATGAGGGATAAAAAAGCCCAGAAACCCCAGAGGTGTCCCTAGGCAGAGAGGCAGGTTTTTTCCTGCGCCTTTGTGATGCAGAGGTTGTGCACTCAGAGATGCTCTGTCCCTCACGGTGTCCCTCCCCTGCAGCTTGCTCCTGCCACCCTGTGGGATCGGCCGTGCTCCCCCTGGGCCCCCGCACCTTCTGTGACCCCAGCACCGGTGACTGTCCCTGCAAGCCCGGCGTGGCGGGGCCCCGCTGTGACCACTGCCTCCCTGGCTACTGGGGCTTCGGTGCCTACGGCTGCCGGCCCTGCGACTGCGCCCGCAGCTGCGACCCCCACACCGGGGACTGCCACAGCAGCAGGTGAGCAGGCTAAAAAGTATCCATTATGTAAAATACTTGGGGTTTGGTATGGCCAAGAAGTGGGGATAGAGTGGGAGCTGAGGCTGTGGTTCCCTTGGGTACCTGGCACACCATGGCAGGGCACCAGCGATGTTGGAATTTTTGCTCTCAGTGCTGGTGTTAATGTATTGGGTATTTTCCATAATCTTCACAGTTGTTTCCTTTCCACAAGTGAAATGTGGGCCTCAGGGACATCTGAGTAAGAGGAGACTGAAGGCTTAATTTTTCTGTTGTAACTCCGCTTATGTTGACTGTGGCTTGCAGTCAAGCTCTGACTTATAGAAAAAAGCACATTTTAGTAATACTCCACTCTCCAAATCTGACATGTTGCTTTTTTTTACCAGACTGAAGGTATTTGTGGTATATAAATCCCTATAACATAGTTTAAACCCAAAATGGATCCATGATCCTCTTGACAACACTCAACCTGTTCACCTTCCAAAACTTCCTCTTGCATTTACCATCAGGAAGACACACAGTCACATTGTGTCTGAAGGATGGGCTGGTAGTGGCCCTGCTTTCCACTGGCTCCCAGAAGAAGACTGATCATCTCCCTTTCCGCTCAACAGCTCAGATGTGACCTGGCACAATGAAGCACCTCCTTTCCAGGCAGTGCTCAATGAGAGCGAGCCCACCTGGGGCTGGGAGGATGAGCAGGGCTTCTCAGCACTCCGGCACTCTGGTAGGACTGCAGCTTTGTACTTTGTGTTCCACCTGCCCAATCCCTCCTACCAGCAGCCACTGCAGACCTAGTCTAATGCACTGACTTGTAGCTAGCACCCTGGCAGTTGCAGGGGCGATGGACATTCCCTCACTAACATGTGGAAGAATGTCCTTGTGACCACCTCCTTCCCCTCCAAGAGCCAAAAGGAGCCTTATGGCTCATCCCATCAATGCAAAGATGTGCAAACCCATTAGGTAGATGCTCCATGCTGAATGCCTGTACCCAGCATTTAGCTGTTGTAAGGCAAGAATTTGCAGTCCTAGCTCTGAATTTCAAGGCTGAAGGCCCTCATGTTTTAAAATCTGACATGTTGCTAAAGGTATCCTTATATTCCCTAAAACTCAACAAACTAGCAACTTTATCCAAAGGGTGGGGTTTGCCACTTCACTGGCAGGCAGTTAGGGGATTTGTAACTCAGAATTTATTTCCCCGATACCCACAACAATTTTGGCATCACTTGCAGCTTATGATGTGATTTGAGATGGTCTAGCATGCAGCTGGAGAAGATATTTCCCTCCTGTGTTCCCAGCCTGGGGGAGGTGGGTGCTACATGAAGGTTGGCACAAGGCAGGCTGGCCCCCTGGGGCAGCATCAAGCTGTCCTCCCTTGCAGCTGCTGCATGCAAGCAGGCAAGCGTCATTTCCTCCATTTTCAGAGAGCGGCTTGATAACATCTTGAAGATACAATAATTGAGTTAATTGAGGGGAAAGCTCCATCATTTGTCTGGGCGATTTCATTTTAAACGTAAATAAGTATATCATGTTATTCTTTGTTCTAAGATCACGGAAGTCATTAATCTGCCTTAACCTCTGCAACATTTCCTTTTAAAATTTTGTCTGGTACATTACGGTGTGGAAAATACCACAGGGAAAGATAGGCATGTTATTTGCATCCCAAGGCAAAAGAATAAGGCCTTTGTTTTCCTTCTCTTCTGATTGTAAACAAGGAGTAATTGCCCTTGGACTAAGAGTCTATATTCACTCTCAATCTGAAAACAGTTGCAAATTTCTTTTTTTTGCATGAGGCTTGTGGATCACTTGAAAAACCTCTGGCAGCTCCTGGGCTCTGCCTGCAAATGCTCCTGTTTTTCAAGCACAACTCACAGCCATTTGCTTCCTTCTTTTTCCCCAGGTAAATGTGAATGTAAAGAGCAAGTGTTAGGGAATCCCAAGGTCTTCTGCGGGATGAAGTACACCTATGGTGAGTTGTGGGTGAGGGGGCTGTAAAGGGAGGTGCTGCAAGGCAGTGCAAAAGGGTATATAAAGCATGAGAGGTGCTGTGTGTGCACTGCTCCATCCTGGCAAACCCACAGGATACTTGGTCTAAAGGCAGATCTTCAACCAAGATGTATAGGTATCATGGTAACAAGTCAAGGTGGGTGAAGCATCTTGTTCTGTTACCCATCTCTCTTGCTAGCAAAACACCCTTGTACAAAAATCACGGGAGGACAAGAGCTGGAAGTGTCCCTGGGAGGTTGTCTAGGTCCAAGACAGATTATGGACCACTGTTACCAAAAATGGGTCACTGAGACAGTGTAGATGAGGTGCCCCAATCGGAGTCCAGAAATGACTGTATCTGAATGACACTGAATGTAAGGAGGGACCGTGATCACCACTCCATGGATTAAACAATTCCAGCAGCTGCTGGGAATTTCCCCCTGTCAAGAAAGTTCAGCTGTTGCAATGAGATGATGTATATTGTCTATGTGTCTCTTGGATTTAAATGAATGAGAAGAGGCACTTTGTTTCCCAAGGCCTCCCTGTTGTTTGCCACTGAACTGCCTCCTTCATTCTGTGGCAGAGCAAGGAATGCTCTGTGAAGCACTCCCAAGGAATCTCTTGCAGGGGTCTCTTGCACCTGTTTCATCTCACACTGAAGTCAAAAATGCACAGAGATAGCCCATACCTCTGCAGGCTGCAAAGCAACCCACAAAGTGGAGTTCAAGGGGCTGCCAGTTGTTGAAATGTAACCCTGGCTTAGTGATATCAGGAAAAAATTTGATTCTGCTCTGTTTTGCTTCCCAGCCATGATAGTAACTGTGTTTAATCTTGCAAAAGATAAGAAACTGGGAAAAAAAAGTCACAAAACCTTCATAAATCTTATCTAAAGTGCACTCATGCTTCCCCCCCTTTCATCAGTCAACATGTGAAGGTGTCACCTAGAGTAGAGAGAGAGATGAATTACGGGGCTCATCGTGAGCTCCAGGAGGCCACACTGTGAGAGGCTGCCCTGAGCTTCCCAACACGAGTGCTGAATAAAGCACCACCATATGGGGGTACCCACCAGTATAGGTCGGGTGGAGGAACTGAGCCTCCACCACGCAGGGGCCCAGCAGTGGAATGCCAGGTGGTGAAAATGTGCCTGTGGGTATGAGTGAGCTCAAAATATTCCCTGATTTGCCCAGTCCCCACCAGTGTCTCACTCTCCTCCACTGGATTTGGCAGTTCTGCAAAGCAGCAGGACTGACACCAGGGTGGGATGAGGCTGAAGCCAGCAAAGCCTCCTGGTCCATCCCTAAATCCAACTGATTTCCAAAAGTACTAAGGAACACAAAGGGTTTGCTGAGCTCTAGGGGAAAATTGGACTTCATGCCCTCATGGCAGTTCCAGGGGCCATGGCAAAAACAACTAGCAGCATTTCTGCCCATGGGGGTGGGGATGTATGTGCTCCCCAGAAGCTGCTCTGATCCTGGGCTCCCCAGCAAGGAGCACTGGGCTAACTCTGCTGTAACAAAGCAATTGTCCTCACTGCTTCACCCAGACACCAGCACTAGACCAGGATTTAAAAAAAGAGAGCCCTGTAAATAGTTTGTATATTCCTCGTTTTGAATTCCTGTGATTCCAGTGATCAAGACGAAGATCTTGTCAGCTCATGACAAGGGCTCACATGCAGAAGTCAGTGTGAAGATCAAGAAAGTCTTGAAATCTACAAAGCTGAAGATCCTACGGGGCAAGAGGACACTCTACCCTGAATCCTGGACTAACAGAGGCTGCACTTGTCCCATCCTCAATCCTGGTAAGTTTGACTCCCTGAACAGTACATCCCCACCACATATACACAGATTTCATTCCTGACCCTCTATATCCCCTCATACCAAGGAGCTGAGATTGCAGCCCAGTGCTGATTAAAAATTATTGGCTGTTATATCACTTGGATTCCAACAGCAATCTCCATCAAATTGAAATTTCGTAGAGAAAAGTTTGGTTCATCCTATAGACTTTAAAGCATACAGTTCTCTTTATGTAGCCTAGTAACAGGCCTTCAGGTTTACCAGTCTCTGTTCCCGTAGGGAGGGAGGTGCACATCATGCCACAATTGCATGATATATCTTTCAAAGCTAAAGCTAATTTGAATCCATAAAAACACATTTAAATCTAATTTGAGTCATGACACTGCACTGAAGTTCCAATCTAAACTCCAGGGAAGATTTCTCTTTGAAAGTAATACAAATTTACATCTACATTTACATTTCATTTACATCTAAGATTTGGAAGAAATTTTCTTATTCAGTGAGGGGACAGCTCCACATTTTTTTCCCTTCTTCTTTCACTGCAATGGAGTATAACCAGTGGTGGCTAAACAGTGCATATTCTTTCCACAAGGTGTATACCCCACTGGGAAATTGGCAATGGAAGCATTGATGTAGATGCTGAGACATCCCTTTCATGTGCAGCACTAGGAACGAGGGGGTACAGGGCTGTCTATGAGGCTGGGTAGTGCAGAAAGGTTATTCACTGATGAGGTGTTTGCAGTCTTCTCTCGTGCACAGGAGTGACTTTCTGGTTTTGAAGGCAAGCTGCAGGGATAGCACAGCTGTAGCTAGGAAGCCTTGTCAGGTGCAAAGGTCAGATGAATCAGCAGCATTAGGTAGGGCTCTACTGTTTAAGTGCAGTAAGACTTTGGATATTGCTTCAACACCATAAATCACTAATCAAATAGCTGTAGCTGTTTTATTTTTCCATATGCAATGAAAACACAAGCAAGAAAGCCCAGATGTAGCTGTCTTAATATGAACCTGAAGGAATGCAATGGAAGCTGTCCAAAACTGAGCCTGCAGGGCAGCCCCACACCTGACACCCAGATTTGCCACTCGACTAACTTCAGAGGAGCTTCACTGATTTTCCCCAACAGATGAAAAGACAGCATTAATCACAGAATCAATGGAGGTCTCTTAGGCAACAACAGAAAGGTGGAGATACAACTGTCTTTAGTGACAGTCCAGGTGTCTGACACATCAGGTGTTACTCCCTTGTTACTTCCTTGCCAGCTCTCATGATTTCCTCAGCAAATCTTGGTATTGTTTTGAAATGCAGCTGCTCATCCCATGAGTATAAATTAGTCTCAGCCTTCATGTTGAAAAGAAGTCGTGAAGTTTGTTGCTAATAGGAAACTCGAAAACATCCATTGAGTGATTCTTAAAAATTCAATAATGTCAAAGAGAGAAAAAAGGATCCCAGATATCTCTTTTTAAATTCAGTATTTTCTGTAGCTACCACATTCATTTCTGAGTGGCTTGCAATACAATATTAGCAGATTCAACCCTCTATCACAGTAAGAGCTTATGGCCTACATGTGAATAAACCAAAACCAGCTGGATAAAAAGTCAATCCGACATAAAACAATTTTCTGACATACAGCTATAATGGAAATCGCAGCCTCAAAAATATAGAGGAGATCAAAGATAAACATAAAAGACAGATGTGTTTTTATACTATTTTACAGAAGTAAAGGGATATTAAAAGGAGCGTAGGCTCTTAAAGACTCTGACAAGAAAAAAAAAACCTCCAAGCATTTATCAAATCTCTGTGGGCTATTTACAGATGAAAAACATCCTTAAGTTCCTACAAGGGGAACCCTTCCACCATCTGTGCACACCTGCTACACACAAACACACACACACACAGAGGCAGATTTTGCTTTTGGGGGCACACTGAGCAGAAAGATTTAAAGGTCTTGCCTGTTTGCAAGATAAGAAGAGCCCATCTCTTCCATGGCTCTGCCAAGCACAGTCTCAGAGAGGCAGAGAGCAGCCTGCCAGGGCAAACTGCACAGCCTCAAGTCCTGGCTTGTGGCATCTCAGTAATTTGACTCATTTTAATTTTACGGTTCTGTAGCATCAGGTTGAAAATCTAGAAAGCCCTGCACATTGAACAACCACAGCAATATTTGCTTGCCCTCTGAGTGTGCATAGCACATTTCTCTCTCAAGGGAAATAAATCTGGGAACCCTTGAAAAGTGATGTTTACAACAGCAAGATTGACTTGGCCAAAATTAATGTCTTGTGAAGGGCGATGCTGCCACACATATATCCTGTGTTTACTTGGCAGAAGAGAGGATGTGGGTGCCCAAAACTTCAGATAAAGTAGAAAGCAAATTGTATTGCTTGACCTTTAACTGGGAGGCGCCCTCCCTTTGTTCTGGACTGCAAAATGAAAACCTAAGACAACACAAGCTGCAGCCAGGATGGAGCAGGATGACTGAGAGCACCGGGGAAGGCCTATCTCCTGTGCCTGGTTTGCACATTGTGCTCCCCAGATTAATGCTAGAAGGAGTGGGTACAGGAGGGGCCTAATGCTGGCTGTACCCTAAATGTGCTGCAGTAGGATGCTGACCCTGGCAGGAAGCTCCTGCTGCCATGAAAGGGATTATCCTCCTTATTACTCCATTTATGGCACATTTGTGGCCCATTTAGGCTGTTTGGATCTGTGGCGGTGTTTCTTTAGATAATTCGAACCAAAGGCTTAGCTTTTTCCTCCTCTTTAGCAGTTGTTACCTGGTTTCAAGCACTGTTTTGAGCTTTGTCATGAAAATCAAGTGCAGACCTGGATGCCTCAGGAAAGACCTGCAGCAGGGCACTACAGGGACACACTCCAGCCCTTTCCATCTGTTTCTGGACAACCAGTTAAGGCTTTGTCAGACCCTGCTGTCATATCTCTAAAACATCTGGCAGAGGCAGAAATTAGCAGTTCTTTTCAGTGTGACAACCACTCCTTCGGGCTCTTCTTGGGTATTGGTGCCAGCACATTTAGTGTTGCCTCTCGTTGGGGTCTGGCATGCCTTTGCCTCCAAGGGGTCACTGGCCACTCTGAGCAAGATACCAAGCACTGGACCATCCTGCGCTGTTCCATTCCTTGAATTTGCTGAACTGATTTCCAGGCCCAGATTTATTCAGGGAGAAGTGAGTCAGGTGGCAGCCAAATGAAGGTAATAGCAGTTCCCAGAAGAGGTATAAAAACTTGCAGTGCCTCTGCCAGAGTTCAGCTTTCATTTATATTTAGAAGCTAACAAAATCATGTTTGTGTGCTGCATCTCACTGACAAGTAGCCACAGGGGTTGTTTTGCCATAGATACAGATAGAGCTATAGATACACAGATATATGTGAGAGTCAATATATATAAGTATTTCTTTGTGTAAGTGCTTTTTTACAAGGGACTACATATCCAGGCTGACTTTGCAGCTCAATAGGCCTCTTAAGCATGGTACTGTGGAGTCCCTGACCTCTTTGCTGGTTTGCAGGCTTGGAGTATCTTGTGGCAGGACACGAGGACGTCCGAACGGGCAGACTCATTGTCAACATGAAAAGTTTTGTCCATCAGTGGAAGTCAGCTCTCGGAAGAAAGGTCTTGGAGATTTTGAAAAGGGATTGCAACTAGAGGTGTGCAACTGCCTAGGGCATTTCTTTGTGCACAGAATGCAACAGCCTCCACAGAGAGAAGACCTCTAGCACGAAAACTGGAATGTAAGAAAATAGTGCCAACACATGTAGTGAGGCATTCCGAGTTGTAGGCACTGTCTAATTTAACCCTTTCTGGCCAATGTTCTTTCACCTGCCTATAGCTTCCTTGTCAGGGCCTCACCCTGAGCCCTGCTTATCATTATGTTGAGGGAAACAAAAGGAGGGGTGGTGGATGCTTGTCTCCCTCCAGTGCAATGTTGGAGCAACTCCCATGAAGCCACTGATCACCCAAGACTAAACTGCCACCCTAGAAGAGCTACTGCTGAGAAGTAAAACACTGCCAGTGCCACTAGTGTGGATCCTGAGTGAACTTACAGGGGCTCCCAGAGGATGCTGTGGGGAAGGCAATGGCCACGGTGGTGGGTTGGTGCTGGCACCAGTGTGGCAATGAGAACCACTCTTTAGAAATACCCCCTTAAAGGTTAGGACATGGCAACCATCAAAGAGAATTGGGTGCCACTTGCTTTTAACCTGTTTGCCCTGCTGAAGGTTTCAGGGGCTAGATTCTCTGCTGATGCTGTTGAGGAGAGAGCTGCTAGAGTGAATTGAATCCCTCTGCCTTGTCACAGGTGTGATGCAGAGGCCAGCTCTTCACCCACTGCATGGCTGCAGTGAAGAGCAAGCTGCAGAGGGTGCAGCATCTCTGAGCTTTTGTCCTTGAAGTGTTAAAAAATGAACCTAGCCCTAATGTAAATATTTCATTGTATAAAGCACTTTACTACCTGCCACTTCACGGTGTGGGAAGTCTAATCGTGTTGGGGAAAGAAGAATTTGAAGGTGGCACGTGAAAAAAAAACTCCCTGAAACAGAAGCACTCCTGAAGACACCCCGCAGTTGGACAGCGTTAACAGTATAAAGGGAATGGCCAGCCTGGCACTGGCCACTCAGAATATCTGAGGATGCAATCTGAAAGATAAAGTATTTGCACTGAAGTCCCAGCTTTAGACCAGCACTTGGACCCCGTGGGCAGGACTCCAGCATGACTTTGCAAACAGAGTGAGGAGGAGAGACTTTGAGATAAAAATGCAATTGCTGGAGGAGAAGAAACTCCGACTGCAGGAAATGGAGTGGATGCAGAGAACGGAAAGGACTTGCATTCACATATCACAACCCAACGATTCATGGTGGGCCTGGAGTTTATTTTATTTTTATGTTAGTATTTAAAACTGAACATTTTATTTGTTTTCTTCTGCGTTATTGTTTGCAATATATACAGCCATTATACTTCCTCATTAACACCAGTATGAAATATAGCACAGTTTACTGCAGTTTTCAGCACTAAAATACATCTTTTCTGTAAAGCATCTTTAAACCACATTGCATAGTGTGAGGGGAAAGAAGACATACAACACCAGAAAAGTTACTAGTCTACCAATCCACTTTACATATGTATTTTTCTTTCAAGGTCCTGTGGACTCACAAAAAAAAGGATACTATTTTGGTAATTTGTTTTTGTATCTCATGTATGTAATAAATATAATATGATTTCAACATCTTCTTCTCCTGTTACTGTTTATGCCAATGGCAGCAGGGTCCTCATACCTGCACTATACAGCACAAGCAAAGATTGCACTGGATGAGGAGAAGCTGCCATGGGGGATATTTTTCTCTCTGGCTGGGGAGTAAAATGCAACACGTGGTAGAAAGCAAAATAGCATGGATGGCTCACAAAAATCCCATTTCACCTCTTGTTTTGGGAGGTTTATCAGCTCTTCTCGTAAGAAGGGGAATTATACCAAAATATTTTCAAAGTTGGCCAGATTCTTGCCTCCACACAGGCTTGAAGGATGAGCTGCAGAGCAGGTACTTAGAAGGAGCAAGTTGGAGATGGCAGAAATAAGGTTTGTTCCCTACATTTGAAACTACTAAGGGGAAACAAAAGGCTGTGGGAAACAAATGCTGTGGCAAAAGGTCTACAAAAACACTGCAGAGTGAAGTCAAGCATCAGAAAATAGTGGCCAGGGGGTCAAGACATAATCCTCAGTGTGGGCAGCAGCTCCCTGGGTGGGTGGTTAATCAGTGACTACGGCAGCACCCATCTCCCTGGTGGAGGAGAGTGCAGGGACAGGCTCTCCTATGGAGGCACTCAAGAGACTGAGGGCCTCCAATAGCTGTTTTGATTTAAAACTCTGCATTTACCTGCTTGACATATTTTTAGCTTCATTTTATTTTAATGCCACTAAAAATACATTCACAATGGGTAGCTGATTCATGTGACCTTGTGAAAGCTGGAGGGTGTGATCTCACCGTCCCAGCAGCACTGTAGGAAACCAGGATGGCTTTGTCAGCAGTGCTGCTTACAGCATCTTGTCTGACTCCTGTCCTAGCCTTGGAGCTGGGCACTGATGGCTTTATGGAAGAAAGGGGTTAACTTCTGTGGGGCAAATCTGCCCATGAGGAATTTCTGTCAGGGGATTTTGGCTGGAAGAAGTGTCCCATTACCAGGAGTGGGTGAGCTGGATATTGAAGAATCACAGAATTGGTTGGGTTGGAAAAGACCTCTGATATTGAATTCAAGCTTTGACCAATCACCACCTGATCAGCTAGACCGTGGCACTAAGTGCCATGTCCGGGTATTTCTTGAACACCTCCAGGGATGGTGGCTCCACTAGCTCCCTGGGCAGCCCATTACAGTGCTTAACATCCTTCCTGTGAAGGAATTCTTCCTGTTGTCCAACCTGAATCTCCCCTGGCACAGCTTGAGACTATGTCCTCTTGTCTTGTCTTGTCTCCTTTCAGGTGGTTGTAGAGAGAGATAAGGTCTCCCCTGAGCTTCCTTCTCTCCAGGCTGAACAATGTGAGCTCCCTCAGCCACTCCTCACAGGATTTACTCTCTAGACCTTTTCTATCCCTCTATTCATATGAGATCACAAGATGGCAAGCCAGGCCCTCCTTAGCAAGAAAAGCTTCCTTGGACACTAAGTCTTTGCAACTCAGTGAGTTAATGGAAGCAGCCTGCCTGATCAGCTGTTTGATGCCTGGTTTATCTGTTTACTCCCCTCTGGTATGTGTATGAGAAGAGGATGTCTGTCTCTGCCTACCTGAAGAGTAGATGTATTGCTTGATGATTCCAGGAGTAGCAATGCCTTGACCAGTCCTTCTGCATGACAAAAATCAGTAGCAAGTGAAACCAGCCCAGTCATAATCAAAGTTCACAACCGCACCCACAGAAGGGTCTTTTCTTCCAGAGTTGCCCCACTGATGCAGACAAAGCTGGCAGCTGAGGCCAGGCTGCCCTTTCTGGATTGTGCTGCTCCTGTCAAGAGGTGAGTGCTGGATTTTCAGGAGCCAAAGATGGGAATTGCCACAGTTCTCCCTAGAGCATCCTCATGCTGTCCTTATGCCTCACCTGCACCTAAAGAACAAGTACCTCCCTGGTGCTGCAGGAAGCATGGTGGAGTCTTCCTTTTTCCAAGGCTGGAGGCCAGATGTAAGCAGTGGCTGGGGGTCAGTGATAGGGGCTGGGGCTGCCTGCCAGAGCCCCTGTGCTCCTGGTTGTCTGTCAGCACTGCAGGGGTGAGTCATGTTGGTAACCTGTGCTTGGCTGGAGGAGGTAAGGCAGGTGTGTTGGGACCAGCTGCCACCACAACACTGACCCTGGCTATACACAGCAATACAGCCCCTCCAGCACAGCAACATATGATCCAAACCTGGATTCCTCCAAGGCACTCACAGGGTGCCTCTTTCACTCTTTCTGGTGGACATGAGCATTCCACTCTGGCACATGAGCTCTCACCAGATGCTTTGGCACAGAGAAGGGAACACCTGGCTCCAACTAGTTTTCAGTGCCTCCTTGCACTCTCCGAGGCAAATCCTGTGCTGTAAGTACTGTCAAGAACAGTCCCTAAGCCACTGTGGCTATCTCCACTGTCCTCTGCCACCACTGCTACCTGTGGAAGAAAGCAGAATCAGCCGCACAGATCTGTCCATTAGTTTTCACTAACCTGAAGCTGTGTTCTTGGAGAAGGCTGTACTAAGAGACATCCCCCATCCTCCCTTAGGGAGGTAGCCTTACACCAGTACCTGGAAGCAGGGTGAGTCTCCCCAGCTGTGCAGAGCCTTTGTCATGGATACCTCTGCCCAGCTCATTCATCAGGAGGCAGGAGGCGATTAGGTGAAGCATCTGCTTTTATTCAGTTACAGACCATTTTTCTCTTTGGATGGCCTCAATAGACATTAACCATGCCTATGGCTCTGAGTGCAAGGAGGGCCAGTGGAGAAGCCACCTGCAGGCCCAGCCACATCCATCCCTGCAGCAGCAGCTGGCCATGGATCCCCAGCAGCATGCCCCCCTCTCCTAGGAAGTGCTACTGATTGGAGCCTCCTCAACACATACCAAGCCCTGTTGGGCTACAGAAGTGCTCCTGCCATGGTGAGAGGCTGGAGAGGACCCAGGGCTGTGCTGCCTGCTTGTGCACAGGGCCTGTCCAATCAGCAATGGCTCACCCCTGAGGAATGCAATCTTCCAGTTACAGTGGAAAATTACAGGCGTGTTTAATATAGCCTGTTTGCTCCAGCAGGCTAAATCTTATGGGATATGATCATGTTGTTGAAAATGACTGAACATCTGGGTCTACAGGCCTGCCTAAATGGAAATCTGGGCTGGTATGGGTAAACATAATTCAGGAACAAATAGCTGCAGTATGTTTTTTTTTTAATCTTTATTTTTAGTTATAGTATTGACTTCAGTATCAACACAGGATAGAATAAACATCTCAAAAATGTCCGGTGGCTGCTGCCTCAGCATCCACAGGAGCTCTCTCTCTGATAAGGCTGGAGGGGATCAGCTGTCTGTGGGCCTTCTGGGCTGATGTGTTGATTTTTAGATGACGGTGTTTCCAAAGCATGCTCTTACCCAGGGGTCACAGCTTCTTGCCGCTCTTTTCCCACAGTTCAGCACAGAAACTTCATGAATGCCTTGTATTGCTTCAAGGGAAGGCAATGATGCCTCAGCAAGGCTCAAAGGCTGGGAAATACACTATATATGGGAAACTTGTAGGCATATGGAAAATGTTAGTATGGCCAAGAGGCCAATGTGCTGCAGCAGGCATTGGGAGAGCCACTCTCTGTGTCTAGCTCATCTCCTCACTTCCCCATCACTCTTAGGGGTTCTCTGGAGCAAAAACAATGTTGAACATGAGATGTATCACTGGTGTGATGCACTCCTGGGAACACTTAAGCCCAACCGAGTCCTGCAGCCCAGAAGAATGTCATCATGCCCAAGTTTTGTTGCAATGCCATAAGCAGTTCTAGGTATCTCCAAATACTACCTGGACACTTTCTCAGTTGCAGAAGATACGTAAAAGAAGTTTGCCAGGCCACTGAAAGGTCTAGGGGGATTGTGGGCATGGATGAAAGTGTGGGGGTGTGTGTGCATCCCCATGCTCACTTCTTCATTTCTAAGATGGTGCTTTCTCTGGTCATGTCTCTGAGCTCCCCCTGACCAGGCAGGTTGCTCATACTGACTGCATTTCTTTCCTTGACCTCTTGTCTCAGACTTACACATACACATTAAATATAGTTATTTAGCACACGACATGGCTTTTAAGCCATCTGGAAATGGGGGCTGGCAAAAGGCCCTCAGATCTGTATGAAAATTGCTGGGAAGAATAAAGTTACTTCCTAAAGCAAACATTAGTGAAATTTCCCTGAACTGACTTGCCGTGGACATGGATATATGCATCCCTTCTAGCAGGTGCAAAATGCAGCCCAGCTCCAGGCTCAGGACACGTGCCAAGGTACATGAACAGGTGAAAAAAGATCAAATCCAACAACCATCCATTAGGCTGGCATTAACCTGGAGGAAAGGGCATTCCTCACTGCATTTCCTGTGGCAGATTGACACACGACCTCTACCTGGATCAGTAGGAGGTATTTCTCACATTATTACCTCCAGATGTATACATTTAAAAAATACGTTTGCTTTCTGACTCTGCTGTTCATCAGAGCTTTCCTTGATTTGCATCAGGATCAACTTGCATCTGGACCTCAAGCATTTGTGAAGCCTCTGTGTGGTCAAATCTGCCACGTAATCTCTACTTGGGCTTTCTGAATAACACCTGTAAGAGATCAGAAAACATTATTTCATATACACAAACAAGGAGAGATTCACCTCATCTAACATGAGGTGCTGGTGGCAGATGGTGGTTGGGACAGGATCTCCCAATCCCCCCAGGGTTGCAGAAGAGACCAAGGAGCACCCTGAGGGGTCATTACAGTTCCAAACTGCCCCACAGGGTCAGGCAAGAGGGCAGAAAGATGCACAGATACTTGTGTAGCTTGAGGAGCATCAGCAAGATCCTCTTGGCATAGAAGCAGGGAATTAAACTAATGCTTAAGGGAAGTTAAACAGAACAGAGGTCCAAGCAGGGACACTGTCACCTCTGCAGCTGTGGGCACATACAGTGACAAGGGACGCCAGCCACAGGAGACAAGGAAGCCTCAGCATTTGCCCCTTGCTGGGCATGGCTGCCTGGACCTGATCAGCTTCTTTCCCTAGAGATCTACAAGAAGAGGCCATTCCTTGACTTGCAAAGTAGGTCCTCAGAAAGGCCCCCAGAGCTGCTGGTGTGACTGGAACAGGGAGGCCAATTCAAGGGAGTCTGAACCTGGTCATGGCAACACATGCAGCCTGCAGTTGCCTAAGGGAGTTGAAAATGCTCATGTGGAGCTGTGTGTGCAAAATTAACGTGCCCAGAGCCACTCTGCAATGTAAGCACCCCCATCTGTGCCATCAAACACCTCTGACACAGACATTTTGGGAGGGATGCTGCCCCTGGGCAGCCCCCAGGCCAGGGGGTCGGGAGGGGATGCAGTGGTGCAGGGCTGTGCCAAGCCGACAACTCTGCGGTACAGATTCTCACCTTCAGCGCCCGGAGAAGTTCCAGAAAACTGTGTCATTTATTCGCATGTCTGTACCTCCGCAGAAGCAGCACATCCTGCCCCGTGACTTGGCCCTGGCCGCAGCCAACATCTACAAAGGCAGGAGGAAAAAAACAACAACAAGAAAACAGAAGCCAAGTTATGCAGCAGAAGGGAAATAAAAATATTTCCCTGGTCGCAGCGGGTGACCGGCAGAAACCCCGAAAGGCACAGTAAATACAATGTGCCGCGGCTCGGACAAACAGCCCAGCCTCGACGCTCCGAGGAGCAGCGGCGGCGGCGGCGCTCCGGGGACCAGGGGCAGCGGCGGTGCCGGTGGGACGGGCCAGCACTCCCAGTCCTGCTCGGGGACATAAACAGGACGCCCCACCTCTGGCTGATACCGATCAGCTGGACAAGGCAGAAGAGGGAAGAGGCCGGGGCCCCGCTGCGCCCCGGTCACCTCTGAAATGACAAAGCATTATTGCAAATGACAAAATACAAGCAATGTTGCCAAGAGCTTCCACACCGACGGGCCAGAGGAGGAGACGATCCGTGGGAGCTCTGCCGCAGAGTGCAGTGGGGTCTGCTCCCTTGCATGTGCTCCACGCTGGCGACTATTTAAGACATTAAAAGCAATAACGACTGAACTCTTCTGAGCAAAAAGCGCTTATAATTGGATAATGGCCACTGAGCATCAGTAGGTGGGTTGCCTAAAGCCTGGAGAAAACCATGAGAATTTTTTTCCACTCACAGCACTATTATGAAGCTGACAAGGTCCTGCTCTCTGCAATTCCCATTAATTTTACTGCCTGACCTTCAAGATTTACGACAGCTTTGTCTGACATTCACGGGGCAGACAGGTATTGTTACATGCCGACGTAACCCAGGTAGCAGCCACGGGTTGTTCTCCACAAATGACTGCACTCCAGTCATCTTTGGAAAACTCCCTGCTTTTGTACAGGGAAATACTAAATAAATGAGAATCACTTTAAATTCCAGCGTCCCTTTCCACCCTCAGGGAAACACAACACATGCCAGAGAACAGAAATCACTGCTCATCCTGTATTCAAACAATAGGCTAGCTTAAATCCTTAGAAATCCTTGAATACCCAGCAGATGATGAAATATGCTGAGACCATACCATACCTGTCATTTAAACCCTCTGTGACTTGAAAAAATCAAATACACTGCAGTTATACTAGCCAGGGGCAAAGGAGGAGCGACCAGCTGGCATCCTCATTCTTTTCCTTCCAGGACTCTGTTTTCTCAAGCAGAGTCTTTTTTTATCCTCTATGTTACATCCAAAATAGAGAGAAATCAAAAAGAACTAAAATAGCAACAGTACAAGAAAAAACATCATCAGGAGTTCCTGTTCACAAGGCTATCCTGGCATTCATCTGGGGCTGTTGACATATTTAATAGTCATCCAGTCTCTGCCAGCTGGATGCCAGCTTCAAACTCGACCCCGCAGCTGTGATAACTTCTTGCTTCATGCTACGATTCATGCACTGCTATTTTTCCTGCGGTGTGTTAGCAGCACAGCTTATTCTGAGGATCAGGTTATCTGAAGGCATCCTGAAAAACAGACCTACATGGGTAATGTCCAGGTTTCCCTCACCTGGGGAAGCAAGGAGTTTGCTTCCATGTTATGTTAAGGAAGGTTTTTTTCTGAGTGACTGGTAGCAAAGAAAGTCTATTGCTTTGCTGGTGAAAGAATATGAGTGTTACCATCATTTTAGTACAACTTCTGTAATGTTATGAATGTTTCTTCATTAAACTGAAGAGATATTTTAATTTTAATTATCTACAGTCCATGGAGAAATGTCTTCCCAATTCCCCCTCTCAAGGTGGTGCAGAATTGCACTCTGCTGGTGGATGCTGGTGCTGGATTATACCAAGTACTGTACAAAGAAGTTTTCTCCCAAAAGACTGCAGTGTCTGAGGGCTCCAGGGAAACCAGAGTTTGGGGGAGAAGTGTTGTCCGCTTTGTCTTCTTTGGAGGATTTTGTTTTCCTTCCCTGGCATTACTTGGGAGCAGCGTGGAGCTGGGCCTTCGTGGCTAGCAGTGCTCACATGGTAAGACCACCACACCTCCCACTTTCCACAGTCCCGACAGAGGCTTTGCAGCCCGTCCTCTCTACCAGCAGGCCACTGTCAAGCAGCAGATGCCACAGGGTGGAGGCAGAACTCACTGTCTGGCTGCAGGAACCCCCGGCCCTGGGAACATGTGCTAGCTCACAGCCTGCTGGTGACAGCTTATCTACCGTGGAACAAACCTGCTGGGAACCAGTAATATACGGCACCTCAAACTCTCTGGTTTGAATCCACCCACCTTCCCATCCCTGGAAATGTTCAAGGCCAGGTTGGATGGCACTGTGAGCTGCCTGGTGTAGTGGGAAGTGTCCCTGCTCGTGGCAGGGGGGCTTGCAACCAAATAACCCTTAAGGTCACTTCTAATCCCAAACCATCATGTGGTTCTGTTTTCCAGCACACATGAAAGCTGTCACAAAACATAAAGTGTGGCTTTGGAGCCCATCAAATGCCACTTCTTGTAGGCTTGGGGCAGGGGGAGATCCCTCCATGAGGGTGCAGACATCTGAGGGTCAGTAAGGGTCACCTTTTGCAAACTAGAGGTGCTACAGACCTCACTCACTGCAACCAAGTGGGTTTATCCTAATGACCCACAAGCTGCTAAAAGTACCACTTCCACTGCAATTTTCTCCCTGCCACTCACTGATTAAACACTATTTAAAAAATAAGCCATAAAGATTACTGACTCTTCCTTTCTCTTCCCATTAAGGAAATGGTCAGTTGGGCAATTATATTAAGCATCATGAAACTCAAAAGAAATGAGATTCCTGTTAAGGGATCAACTGTTTTGCCCTTTATAAACCGAGAAACAACCTTCAGGTATCAATTCCCAGCCAACACAACATTTACATGTGTTATAAATAGATACTGATTTTGCTGCTGCTCAAGGCTGCAGTTACAGCACTTTCCACTGCAAACCCACTTGAGCTGTGGGACTTGGCCAATGATTCTCCAAACCTTTTCTCACCAATGAAACACAAGTTATTTTTGAGATACCTGGTGCCTCCACATGCTTTTTTTCCCTTGATGCTGCCATGCATCCATGATAACTTTATTAAGCAGAGAAGAAAATAATAAAAGTGACTTATTGTAGCACACACTGGGAAGGATTTTTTTTTTTTTAATGCAAATGGTACACAATAAAATCCATTTTGACTCTGTATCACATTGTGTGACAAGAGAATGAACAAACAGAGATAGCTACTGTTCTGACCAAACACACACAAAATAACACCATTAATAAAATTTTTCCTTGAGTTTGCCTCCCTCGCATTCACAGCCTTGGAGCCCTCCAGTATCTCTAGCTGCTGATACGCCGGCTGCTGTGCTTGGTGTGACAGTGAATTCCAGATCCCTGTGCTTTGCCTGTCCCTCCAACCCTCACTGCCCTGGGAAGGTCCTTCCTGGCACTGGCTTCTGTCACATCCTTCACACAGAGCAGCACAGGGGGCCCTTAGGGCAGCTTTTCCCCCACATTCATGGCAGTTCAGCACACATTTTGGGGCCCCCTTGCATGAGCAGTGGCTGTGCTGGGGCAACATCCCTGCAGGCAGCAGGGGCTGCTGGCTGCCATGGTTCTTGGGTGCCAGGGCAGTACTGCTGCTGAGAGTGAGCACAGGGAGCTTTTCCAAACAAGTGACTGCACAAAACAGAGACAGGAAAGGAGATGAAGTGACAATAATGTCCAAATGGAACTGAGATGGTTGCTGCAGGCAGAAATGTCCTCACTATGCATGAGTACCATGCATGGGCACTGTGAGCTTCTCAGAATAGAGCATCTAAAAATATCCTTTTAAAAAGAGAAATGGCTAACATTAGTTGGTGGCAAGGAAGAATCTGTACGAAGACATCAAGTATGGCAAAAAAACCTGGAAGTGAGCAAAAAAGACAACCATTAAAATAATAATGACCACCTCAAATAACCTAGCAGGAGCTGGTAGTCAAGGGCTTGAGAGAGTTGAGTATCTCTAAGTCTTGTTTTCTTTTCCAATACAAGTCATCCAGGCACATTACAAAACACTGAAAGCTTGCAGTTCATGTTTAGTAAGCATTTTCATTGGCAGGTATGGGGATGCAGTTGGGGAATCTCTGGGCAGCAGTCTCAGCATGGGTGCTCAAAGACTTGCCCTTTTGCAGCTATACCTCTTGGTTTAGTAAAAAGTGTCACTCCTTGATGAGTACCTTCTTCCACCTCTTCCCTTAGACCATCACGGACACAAGGCTGACTTCATAGCACTCCAAACCTCAGCTCCCTAAAGGCAGAGATGAATTTGCCCCCACCAACGCCTGACCCCACCTGGGCCAGGGGCTGGCTCCTGCCCAGAGCCAGCCAGGCGCCAGCTGGGAGCAATGTCTGCATTGGGAATGGCTCCTGGCTGGCACCTCGCCGGCCCTGCTGCGGGCAGCCGAGGGCAGAGCTCAGTTCCTCGGGTAGATTGCTGCACCAAAGGTCTGCAGGGCAAATTGCACCACACTACCCGGCACTCTGCAGGAGGTATGGATGTGCACCCATGGGCCTGCAATTTACATTTAAAGAATTAATAAAAATTCCAGGCTAGAGAGCTTCTGTGGAGTTTATAACCTTGACATTTTTTTATCACCCCCTGCCTTGTTTCTTTTCCCCTTTTTAACCAAACCAACCCATACAAATTAGTATTTGAAAGTATGCAATTAGCAAGCTGCTCCTGCAGCTATGCAGTTCTCCTGCCACCCAGTTTCCCAATGGGGGGAAATCAACAATAAAGAACAAAGAAAAGAATTTGCTGCCTCATATTAATGACTGCTGTTTGAGGACAGCATTTGTATTTTAAATGAATAGCTTGCTGAGGACAAAAAGGTCAGAACTGCATTTTATGGTAGCGATAGAATAGCAGGAGGACAGAAGAAAGGCGAAAGCTGCGAGCAGACAGGCGGAACAACACGCTCTGCTTGCTGGAGAGGCTGGGAGCAGCGCCCGGCCACGCTGAGGCCACGCGTTCAGCAGTCACAATCCGGGCGTGGTCCTGCAAGGTGGGAGAGGAGAACACGCATCCAAGCCAGCTCACTGAGGTCTGAGGAATGCAGCATGGTTCAGGCATACAGCTCAGCCCAGTGATCCCCCCCAAATCCTTCCCTTCTGCAAAGTCATATGCATCCACCTCCTTGGAAATGGAATTTTTTCATGAACTCTGAAGCCCTGATTGTGCATTGTACTTCAAGAAGCTGCCTATGGATACCACAAGACCCTGCCAACATCCAGCAAGAAAACCTGTGCCTTTGAGTGCAGCTACCTGGGAATGTAGCCTTAACATCTTCAAATTGTCTGAAGTTAAATCTAAATTGAGAAACCCAAATGAAACCGGATGTTGATTCAAGTATACTGCAGAACTCCAGACCATATCCATGGGTATTGATCAGCACCTTCCTGAGAGCTGAGCCTGCTGGCTCTTTGAGGCTTCAGGAAAAGCTGAGCCAGTACGGGACAATTTTAACTAATAATATGCAATCAGAATGAAATAGTCACACCACAACTGATGACAAAGCTAGCCAGAAAGGAAACACAAAGTCACCCAGGGAACCCTGAGATGGACATTCCACTGGGGTATTACCTGAGCAGCCAACTTACAGCCAGTTTCTGCAAAGCTGTTGAGAGCAGTTAGAAGCTTCTCCAAGCACACTAACCTTTCCTGGTGTGAAGCAGCCCATGGTCCCACTGGACCACAGGGACTAACTGCATCCCTGCAGGCTGTGTCTGGGATGTATGGCTCCCTGCCAGACCCCTGGGTGAGAGGTGCCACACTTGGCACCTGCAGGACACCTGCCCTTCCTTTGCCCAGGAACATCCCCAGCCTCCTGAGCAGCCTCCCTGCTGCTCTGAACTGTGGCACTGTGACTCTGCAGCTCCAGAAAGGACCAAAGAGTGAAATCACATTGGTACACAGTCAGAGAGAGGGCAAAATCTGGCTCCTTGCCTCCACCATCCCTTATTTCCAGTGGTTTTATTCCTGGAGCTCTACAGTGCCCTCTTCTCCTCCTTGGGGTCATTCCTGTTGCTGCCATCACCTCCTGCTCACTGCACATCTCCTGGCTGCATTAGCAGGAGCCCACAGTGGCCAGTCTGGTCCTGGAGTGTTTGCAGCCATTTAGGGCCTTCCTCAAAGGAAAGATGGACCTCTTGCCTCAGCCTCACAGCAGCTCTGACGCCAGAGCAAAGCTTTTGAGGAAAATGTAGGGTGTGTTAAAGCTGACTGACTGCTGTGCTCTCTTACTGACTATAATAGGACAGTGAATAACTTTTCATTAAGTGCATGTTTCTGGCAGTGTAACAAGCCCTTACCTGCAATCGTGTGTGAAGCAGAAATGGCCTAAAGGCATCACACCTGAAGGAAAAATTCCAGGCCCTTCAATAATGTATTAACATTTTTAGCATACATTCAAAATGTTTAGTGCAGTAGGAGAAACATGTGTTCTGGTCTCTGGTGCCTTGGTAGTCCCTGAGAGACAAGAAAGAAGGCTGCAGCTTTCCAGCAATGACTTCCCAGCATGCATCCTTCTTTTAAATATTCAAGCCAGGACAGAAATCAGAAAATGAGCTGGAAAGCAATGATGGCTGTGCAAAGAAATGCACTTTTTGAACCAGAGTAGTTAGGAATGTGTTCCTGGAAAGAGTGACTGTAAATCTGTGAGCCAGATAAAACTGATCCTCTGCCATTCTGACTCCCCTACCCATGATTCTCCTACAGCAGCTCAGAGATGCCTGAGAATCACTGAATTGCCCAGCAGCTCAGAGATGCCTGAGAATCACTCTTGGCCTTTCTCCAGGCACTTTGGCTATGAAAAGAAACAGCTAAAAAAGTATCTCTTTAAACAGGTGTTCCCATGGTGCAGGTTAGTCCTTACATTGATTAGGGCTCACAAAAAACACACTCCAGGCAAGGAGGGGTGGGAAAAGGTGTTATTTCAGGAATCATCACCCAGTAGGATTGACAGGCTGTTAATTGACTATTTTTGTCTGTTATGGAGCAGGAGAGAAAGAGGTGCTGGTGTTGGACAGGATGCAGAAGCAGCAAAGGCTTTACTGATTTGTCCTTCCACAATGGTACCCGAGGCACTGCGTGGAGTCCTGGCTCAAGAATCCATTGCAACAGTGGCCAAGCATGACTGGGGCACGTTGCCCTGGGCTTCTGCATGGCACCAAATGCACCTGCAAGAGCAGCTAAGAGGTTGTCACAGCTTCATCAGGCTTTGCTGAATGACCCCAGGTGCTGGGAGGGGCTGGTGAGCGCTGGCCATGACCCTGGGGCAGGGTTTCCGCAGCACTTCCAGCCGCTGGAGCGCCCCCGAGAATAGGTGGCACCCTGATATGCAGCACTCCTCCCTCAGTTCTGCCACAGGCTTCTGGGAGGCAAGAAGCTATTTTGGCCTTGACTTTTAATTCTTCTTATCTTAAAAACCCAGTTTGTTTCTGGCTTACAGGTATCAATAGCACAAAGGTGCATGGATACGGGAAAACAACTTCAGAGATGCACCTTGCAAAGATGATTTCTGGTTTTGCCATTTTCCAGTGCTTGTACCAAGGTTTCACCAACATACAGCCCAAAAATCTGCCTGGAAATATTCTGCATAAACTGTGCTAAAGTTCAGCAAAACAAATTTGCCTGGCACGAGCAGGAGACTGGGAGCAGGAATTCTTCAAAAATGCTAATAATGTCTCAAACTATTTTTCCCTTAGCTGGGAAATCATTCTGCTTGAAATAGAACAGGCAGGAAGATGATGGAGAATTTTTATAGCAGTCCCTGAGCCACAGAACACAAGCCAATTTTGTTCTGTTTGGGATGGCTTAGAAATCACTTTCAGCCCTTTCGTGTAGATGAGTTTTCCATTTAGTGGAAGGAAAAATAGCAATATTACTGGCCTCTGCTTGCACTGTCAGCCTCTGTACTTCCATAGAGATGGAGACACAGAATTTGCATCCCTTTTCCATCACATTGCATTAATGTGAATGAAACACATTCGCAGTGTGTAAATAGAGGACTTAGCACAGCAACCCTGCTTGCATGAATAAGTCTTTTAAGCTCCTCTGCCCTTTCTGCCCCATGGCTGCATAGATAAATAAAGAAAAGGCCTTATTATATTTGTGGTGGCTAAAATTAAAGGTCTATGCTAAACAAAGTAAACTAAGCCTTCACACTTGTCCCCTATCGCTTGCTTGCTGCTCCTTAAATCCCTTTACTTAGGTTCTATTAACTTGGTGGGAGAGCACTCTTCTGGGGGACTGTTAAAGCTGGAGGTGCAGTTGTGTACTGACAGTGGTGGGGTCCTTGCCAGATATGAAACCCAAAGGCACTCAACTGATGTGCTGCATCCCCCACGTTCATATAAATAGAGAGTGCTTTATCTACATTAATTTTATAGCTACTGAGATGATGTTAAAAGGGAGAGAGAATCTGTGACAAATTTTCAGACTTGAAAGCCCATCTAGTTTTATATCCCAAATATAAATACATTATATTGGGATATAACTGTCTGGGTAATCTGGAAGAGGATGAACCAGCCACCCCTTGTCAATTATGTATCTATCCATTCATACAAGCATGCATCCATTCAGGTGATGGCTGACATGTTTTTTGGAAACAAAAAAAGAAAGTAGAGACTGAGGAAAGACTCCACCCAAACACTGTGTCCCACGTGCTGTAAAGCACAATTTTGCCCCTCACATGTGCCTCCATTCCCCTCAAGGTATCATCCCAGTCTTGTTCACAGCCAGCTGGAGCACTGTATTGTGCACCCCCACTTTTCCCAGAGCCCTCCCAAGCTCCTGCAGCCACATCAGAACTTTCCTTCTCTCCAAATGTCTCCACTTCTCCTCCTTCTGGTCCTGGCCGTCACTGACCTTTCTCCTCCAAGCCTCTTTAGTCCTCCTGGCCTCTCTCCCAGTCCTGCTCCCCAGGTGTTTGGGAAACATGGCTGTTTCTGAGCATCCCTCAGAAAACCACTGAAAAACATGCAGCTTCCCTGGGATGCTTCAAATGTTATTACTCTTCAAAGAGAGAAACCCAACAACTAAAACAGGCTCTTAGTGTTTTCTGCAGAAGGTGGGTGCCACCCCTGGGTAGCAACCAGCATCTTTCTCTCCTTACTCCTGCTGCCTTTCAGCTCACTGCCTGCTCCCAGCAAATCCTCCCACTTGGCAAACCTTTGGATTTGCAGACTCAGAGCAACTACCATTTACTGCTCACACCTGGCGCATATCACACTCCTTCTTGCAGAAATAGCCCTGTAGCCACAAGCTTTGCTGTGTCTTCAAGGTGGTCAGGTCCCGATCAGACCAGGGTGTGCAGCACAAAAGAAAATTCAGTCCATTTTTTATTATTCCAGTAATTCCTGAGGGAAAGAGAGCCACCTGAGTGTGTGGGCAGCCAAAGAGCCAGCACTCGAACGGGCTGAAAGGACTTCATCCTTTCCACACTTGCTGTCCTTGCAGCAGAAATATTCCTGCTGTGCTAATGGGATTAAAAAGATGGGTACCCAGGCACTAACAATTAAGAGAATTTGAGTTCAAAACACCTTTGAGTTTTCTTTTGAAATGGCCGTGTAAATTCACAAATGATTAGCATATAGAGATCAAAACTTCCGCATTAGTAAACACAAAAATGGACTTGGCACGTTTTCTTAAACGAAAATGTTATGAATGTAGTGGAGTTTATTTGTGGGCCAAGGCATTATGGCAACAGAACATAAACTTTTAGGGCAGACAGTTATCTGGCATAATAATTCTGTCTTTATTCATTAACAAACATCAGTAAATGCATGCTGTAGAGACCAATATAGGGAAGTGTCGGGTACAGTGGCTTCTTTGTGAATGAATCGTCTTTCTCTGAGAACTAGACCGCCGATAATTAATTATCTCAATGTCTTTGATCTATTTACTTTGCACATATTTCATCTGTTTTGGTTTGTTACTTGCATTTCAATGACCTCTCACATTACGGAGCAATTCCTTCTGTTGGGAAAATTGCCTTTCCCTTTCCCATGGGAGCAGAGCAGTGGACTAACTGCTTCTCAGAGATGACAGGTCCATTTTTTACTTCTGTGAGGATGACTGCACTGATTTGAGGAACCTGCCCATATACAGCTGAGGAGTTCACTTTGCTCCTGTGAAGCCTATGCGTGCATTTATAGCAAACTGCAAACCCTCTTTGGACTGTGGAGCTGTTTGCCTGTTCCCTCAGTTTTAAAGTTTAAATGTGAACAGAAGTGACAAAGGATCACTTTCATTAAAGATCTGTTCTCCTACTCATAAAAAGCAAGATCATCTCTATTTCTAACTACTAGTTAAACACTTAATTGTATTTAATACAGTAATGACAGTGCGATGGGGTGTGTATTGATTTACTGTAGATTTTCCCAGTAGCAGTTTTATTAAGTATTACATATTGTGAAGTTGAGTTTTTAAAAAAGTATTCTTTCTTTCTTTTTCTTTCTTTCTTTCTTTCTTTCNTCCCTCTTTCCCTCCTTCCCTCCTTCCTTCCCTCCTTCCTTCCCTCCTTCCCTCCCTCCTTCCCTCCTTCCCTCCCTCCTTCCTCAGCACATCCATGAAATCCACGTGGGACTTTTTTTCAGATTATTGGGGTGGGAACATCTTGGGGAGTTTCCAATTCCTTCCTCCCACAGGCTGTTATTTCTGACTATCTGGTGTTTTACTTTTAACAATTTATGCCATGCATTATATGCTATAGTAAAAAGCAGACCTGAGGAGAGACTAGCAAATATTTTATATACTTTTGGTTTCCACTCTTGGAAATCAACATTGAAAAATGTACATCAAACAACTTTAACTGGAATTACTGAAATCAAATCAGAGTTAATTTGGCATCTGAAAGCTAGGGTCGAGTCCCGTTGTAGTTTGCTATAAGCTTGCCCATTCTTATACAAACCAGTATTTCAGACAAAATTAGTTCTAGGTTGATCTATTCTGGAGCTCAAGACAAGAACAGTATATTGCCAGAAGACAAGTTATGTCACCTCATCACTGCAGGAGAGGGACAGCAGGGGTCTGCCAAGGACACTGGAGTGCAATTCACACCCTGTGTCTGAAGGCCAGGGATTCAACCTCCCACCCTTGAATGCTGCTGTGGTTTGAATGTAGCCTGGGTCTGTGCTCCAGCATCACACTGTCACCAGCCCTCTCTGGTGTTTGCCTCCCTTCATGGTTCTTCTTGCAGGAAGGGCCAAATTTGATTGGTTTTGCCTTGCAGGGTGATACTAGGGCATAAACAACATTTGCTCTCTTTTAGTTTTTTTTATTGACTGAACAGCTGCCCTTGAGCTGCACCATGAAGCAAATTAATTTGTCTGAGCTGATAAAGTGTAAAATGTATTGGACAAAGAGTGCAGCAAAAGGATGTTTTAACAAAAGCTGTTTTGTACTTGCTTGGAGCCACCATTATGCCCAGGCAGAGGAAGGAAGAAGAGGTGGCATCCCAGTAGCACTCCCAGCTCTGGACCTGAGGTGCTTGCAGTCAGACTTGGGGTTGTCCTATCTGCCACTGCCCCACTAGTCCCTCAGCAGTACCTTGAGAGGCAGCAGCCACTGCAGTTCTAATCCTCTTTTCCTCCACTTTTTGTGCCAGGGCCAACAACCAAGGGCTGGAATGCCAGTGCATTATACATCTGACATGGAAGAGCAGTGCTGGCAGCATTTTAAGGCACTCTGCAAGAGGCAGTCTTTGAACAACACTGTGGGAAGTATCCTGCCTCCATTCATCAGGGGCTTGTGCTTAGGGCACACAAGTGCCTTGCCCAGAACCACAGAAAGATAAGTTGGGGCTTAAAGAGGGCGAGATTTTGTCTTCCAGACCCCAGCAATCAGACTAGCAGCAGGCAACCTTTCGAAGTCCTGTACCATGCTGGCATTTTCAACATTAGAGACTATGTGCACTGGGAAAAACTCAGCAGGAACTAGGAGGGTCATGGCTTTTGGCACGACCTAACCTTCTCAACAGCAAGACCTCAGAGCCCCTTATAAACACTTCTCTAAGGATGCCATAGTGCCCATCCCTGTCTTGCAGTTACTCTGCTCTTTCACCATGAGCATGTGCTGCTATGATTTACTTCCCACATTAGACCACATAGTTTTTCCACTGATAGGAAAATTCAAAATCTGTGTTCCTAGCAGGAGAATACAGCTGTGCAAAGAGGAAATCTCATCCCCCTGACTCCTGAGCTCAGAACTCAGACAACATTTTATGTCTCTTCCAGGAAAACAGAAATTTGTGTTTACTGCAAATGCTTCCTTTTACACTCATTCTATGTCACCAGTTGCAAAAATCTGTTCTGAAGTTTAATATAAGACTTCAGCTTGAGACAAGTCATTAACTCCTATNTGTTTTTTTTTTTTGTTTTTTTAGGAAGAAAAACTCAGGCCCTTGCAAGGCAACTTGCTTATGTGGTTATCTCAGACTGCCCTCTTATGGCAAAAAATTTAAACTGTAAGTTTTCTTAGGCTTTTCAAAGGTTTTGCAAGTTCAGTTACTGAAAAGTCTAGTCTTAAAAATTCCTGAACAAAGAGAAGGAAGAAGCCATGTTTGCCTGATTGATTTCTGTCCCACACAGGTCCTGTGACAGAGTCATCCTGCCAGTCCCAAGCACTGCCAATCCCCCGATCAGCAGCTTGGCCAATACCTGGTACCCTTGTGTTTGCCCATCCTTTCTCCTTGTGCAGAAGTATGTCCAGCTGGTGTGTGTCTTCAGGAAGTTTTCTAACACACTTGTGCTTTACACATACATACACACTGCTCTTCGTGTACATTAGAGAAAGCCTGACTTCTTGGAAGTGTGTCTTTCATGCAGGATGAAGGCTCTCAATGGTCTCCAAATCCCTACAAACTGAAGGATTTTCTGAAAACCAGGGCCAGCTGTGACAAGGTTTTGCTGAAGCCAGGGGGGAGCTCTGCCGTGCTACAGACAGCTCCAGAAAACCAGGACTGAATTACTGGCCGCCAAAGTGATCCTAAAGGCCACCTCAGCTGGCTGTGGACAAATGTGTGAATGTTGCAGAGCTCTGCGTGGAAATGAGTGGAAATGAGCGAGCAGACAGGGTAATCTGCAGCCTCCACCCCAGCTCTTTGATGCTGCTTTGACCACTTTGGTCCTGGCTGCTCCTCTGCAGGGAGCTCATCTTGCCCCACACACGGTGGCCTCTTCTGTGACTGAAGAAAGACACATGCAAAGGAGCTTCTCGCCATTTTAGAGCAAGGGTGGAGAGGAATCGACCTAATCTGCGCATTCATGTCATCTATTCAATGTACAAAAGCCTTAAAAACCCAGCAGTCGTTTCAAACATGCAGCGTACACGAACGGTAGAGAGAGAACTGGAGAGCGCACTTTCACTGTCCCCTCAGCCTTCGCGGTCCTCGCTGCGGTGACTGCCGGGACCCTCGGAGCCTTGCTGTGGCACTGACCGCGTTCAGCCGCGATTCTTACCCCATGTTCCCAGCCGGGCTGGGGCGCTGCAGCGCGCCCGAGCTCTTCCCCATCCACCCACTAGAGGCCAGCAGGAGGGTGTCCCAAAGCCAGCTGCTGGTCCCAGCCCGCTGGCACGGCGCATGCATCCGCCTGGGGATAAACACATGGAAGTTAGCAGAAAGCAGTCTGTACACATGAGAGCAAGGAACTGATAGCTCAGGTGACGTTTTGGGAGCAAGGTCTGGCTCAGGAAGGAGCCCAAAAGAACCTGCTCTGCTCCCAAGTACTGTCGGCTTAAGCCACTACTGCTTTCTTCTAGGACAGTGCCCTGGGTTTTTTATAGCTATGTGACAAGGAAAAACACCAAGGATGTCACCTGCGGTGTAGAGACCCTTGCCAATTGCTCGAATTCCCAGGCAGAGAAAGGAAATTATAGAGGCAGCATTGCTTGTTCTAACAGTGACCTGGAGAAAAACTGTCATTCATTTCCAGCCATGCAGAACCAGAGATTATTTAATCCACAGACCTATTTACATTCTTTCTCCAGCACCAGTGTGTCTGAGGAACAGCCCTCTCCTGATGGCAACAACTTACAGGCTGAGGAAGGGACATACATCACCTCTATGATCATACAGTCCTCTGGAAGAAGTTATTTCCTCTTACAGCTGATTTATAGATAGCAAGGTAAGTGGAGTACAGGAACAGATACTTGACTCATCAACATTTTTTTCAGTCCCATTTTGCTCCCAGCT
This sequence comes from Sinosuthora webbiana, assembly GCA_013397395.1. Lineage (NCBI taxonomy): Eukaryota > Metazoa > Chordata > Aves > Passeriformes > Sylviidae > Sinosuthora > Sinosuthora webbiana. The sequence goes on along the minus strand of VXBN01003554.1, from coordinate 1,712,724 downwards.
CTCAGTGCATGTTACCTTGCCTGAAGTTATGAAGCCTCGATGTGACCTCTTTTATTTAGATATTCAATCTGGAAAATCAATACCCTGTGCTTTTGATTGCAAAACCAGGAATCACACCTGGTTAATGCATTACAGTCCTGCATGGACTGAGAAGGGAGCCCATTTATAACCACAAAACAGCAACTTCAAAACTTTTCTATGGATTTGACATATTGTGTGAATGTCAGCAAAATACCTTCCCTCAAAATTAGAAGATTATAAACAAGAAAGCACTGAGTTACCAGAAGACCAAAATTCAATGCATGAAACCAGTGAGGAAGCAAAATAAATAAAGTCTGGTTCCTTTCTAATGAGCAGGTGCTCCTGCTGTGAAAACTCTTTTCCCCCAGGAGACACTGGCTTACCTGCTAATTCTGCTTGGGAAATGGGGCTGCACTCCCTGTAGTGACTTAGAATAAGTCATTTCTCTCCCTCAGCCATCTGCTTCCCTGTGTGCTAAGTGGAGATGATCGTCATTATGTTTACTGCCTTACCTATCTTGGATGATGGATTGCATGAGCCTGAGAACTTTTACAGGCTCCATTTCACTTGTACAGGGAATGTAACATTCGAGGTTCTACTTTCCAGGCTGCCAGCTTCAGTCCATGAAGCCCAGACTCCAATCCTCAAACAAGAGTAAGTTTGAACATGACCCAGTAAGGGACAGCTGTGTCAGTGCCGAAAAACACTCTGCATAGTCCTGTGGTTCTCTTTCCAGCTGTTTCCTCCAGAGCCACTGTGAGTGGAGTTTGTTTCCTGGTTCTTGTCCTCAGGCACCCTGAGATCCAGCAAACCCTGATGTTTGCACACAGGACTCAAACACCTTTTTGCCCCAGTCCCTGACCCAGGCCCTCTCCCCAGTCCATGACTGCCTCAGTGAACCTTTAAAAAGCTCCCTACTGCCCTTGGGATCTTGCAGGCTGAGGCACAGATTCCGTGCTTTCATTTTTCCCAGCTGTTTTCCCTCACATGTGGTTGCAGACAGGCAGCATGATGTATATCTTCCCTCATCCTTGACAGAGCAGCTTGGAGCCTCTGACAGCGCTCTGTGGAGGGCATGCAGCATCCCATACCTCCTGCTGTTTCAGAGAGGGAGAGGAAGCTGTGCATGAGGTGTCCTGGGTAAAGAAAGTTTTTAAAAGGATCTTTAAATCATCCAAACTATTAAATATATGACATTTTGACTACATAATTCATTTGCAGGGAAACCCCATGCAAAATTCTTAAATTGAGGACAGCCAATTCAGTGCAGTGCAATTGCCACTCATAGTGGCATAGGGATGAGGAGCTGCCTTTGCTCCAGATTAACCTCTCATCTGGAGCAGTTAGGTCCAAACCTGTCTTTGCCCAGCCTCACCCAACAATGCTTGGGTTTATTCAACTTTCTCACACATGCTGACATCCAAGATACCTGAATCATGGGATGTTGTCAGAGCTCTAAATGAAAACACACCAGAAAGACAGCATCCTTCCCCCATGAGGTAAGAGGAAAATGTCTGCTTAAGCTGTCTCAGAGGAGCCTGTACAGATCTGGCCCTGGGTCTTATGTACCAGGGAGTAGCAGAGGTGTCTGCAGACCCTTAGAGGTTAGTTAATAACCAAATGAAAGCAAAGTCTGGACTTCCTGAAAAATGTTGGTCAGTATTTAACAAAACTGCAAGGAAAAAAGAATCGCAAGGTTTTTTTAGTTTTAAAAATAGCTCTGTTAACTGAGGACATGGATAAAAATGGGCACTTTCTGCAGCCTCAGTGACTGCCTTGTTTTCCCTGCAACAGTCTAGATGTCTTTGAAAATGCTCACAGACTCCTGCTGGTTTTACCTTTTGTTATAAATGACAATTTGAAAGCTCTTCCCTGTGGTTGCCGTCCTTCTGACCACAAACTACCTACGGTGGTTACCACTGGAAAGCCCCAGTTCTTATCACCAATGACCACACCATTTAAGGCCTGGACATTGGAATTTGCTGCACACCAGCAGTCTGGCAAGTCCATGTGATGCCCCTTGTGCCATGCCCAAGTCACCACAGGATCTATAATTAGAGCAGGACATGCCTGTGGCATTGTGGTGAACACTATCTACTACTTCCTTTCTGCTGCTGCTTGCAAGAGGTTGCTGCTGACATACCCAAGGACGTATGAGCCTAGCTGAGATGCAAGAGCAGTGTTATTTTCTCCATCTTTCTACTTCCCTGTCTGTACTGATGTTTATTTCCCTTGCTTCTGATTTGCTCTAAGTGCCTCAGTGGAGGGACCATCTTTACATCCTGCTGCAGCAGCATCCGTGACTGTGAGGCCCCAGCCCCTGCTGGACACAGTGGCAAGACAGCAGTTCTGTGTCAGTGATGAGCATTCTGCCCATGAGTCTGGAGAACAAGCACTCTCCAACACAAAAAGTTGTTTGAAATAGGGTTCATGAGGTGTATAGGAGGACCTAGTTCAGTGCTGTATTCCCAGGTGAGTGTATGCCCCAAGGAGGGGCCTACCAAAAAGATTAATTGTGGTGAAAAGCCAGGGAAGTCAGAAAGACGGCCTTGAAATCTAGTTGCTTTTAAAAAATCAAAGTGGTTTCTGAAGTCACGCCTGCCAAATGCCCTTTGCAACAGGCAGTGATTTCACAATCTTGTTCTCCCATTTTACTGCATTATTTTTTCACCTTTATTTCATAAAAGGCTCGCTTGCGTGGTGGGGCACAAAAAAACCCAAACAGCCAGAGAAAGGATACATGCAGAAAGTCCACACTGTTGTTGAAGGTTTGAAGTAAACAAACAGGAAAGACATTTCCTTGAATTGCTTCAGGCTCTAGTACACTAAGGAGGTAGTTTTGCCCATATTAGGTGAAATTTTTTTCAGAACTGGGTTTTCTACTGTAGTTTCTTAAAGAGACAGCTTGAACTTCTCGCTGCCCACAAAGAGCACGACTAAGTCTGCAGTGAGTCCTGGTTCCTGATTAATCTGGCAGTAGAACCACAAAAATTACATCATCTCCTCCTCTACGTAAACTAGAGTGTTACATCTGTTTTGTAATCGCAATTGCAGCTTTTATGAAACTTTGCCACAACAGCACTGGGTGACTGTGCAGTAAACTGTGCTAAATGTCAGCATTGGATAACTAGAAGTTGTCATAATCCTAGGTTAGGCTCAAAAGTCAACACTTTGTATTTACATTTTTCCCTGTAAGCAACAAAAAGTTGCGGAAAAAGAAGCCTCCAAAAAGTTTACAAAAAGTGAAACATTAATGTGAATTATTCTATTGCCATTATTATTAAAATAGCATCAGGCATTAAAAAAAAAAAAAAAAAGAAAGTTGTTACAGGAAGGAAGAAGTGTGCCTTTATGTACAGACCCATGGGAGCAGGTGTTACAGCCAGGGGTTACCCTAGGAGTTGAGGGAGCACCCCTGCTCCTGGATCTGACCACTCTTCCCCTTCTCTCCTCTCGTTCACAGCCAAGGCTTGGGTGAGCAAAGAGGCGGATTTCTGAGCCCCTTCCATGGGGAAGTCCAGCCTTCACTCTGTTTTCCTGGCCCCTCCCTGACATCTGTGGAGGGAACTTCCACCCTCTGAGAAAACATCAATAATTTTCCACCATGTTTCCAGATGTTCATTATTTTTCTTTCTTCTTTATGTAAGGGCTTTCCGAATGATACGTCAAGGTTTGGCAAGCCAGCCAGAAGAACTTACTGGTGCTTAACCCCATGCAGGTGAAGCAGCCCAAGAAGCATGACAAATATAGTAAATGAATATGATTCACTTCCTCTCCTATTCCCTGTGTCTATATCATCCATTTGAATGCAGTCTCTTCACTCTAGGAACTTCCTCTTGCTGTGCATTTTTACCATGCCTAAAGGAGCAGGATGCTGCTGTCAGTCTGTCATCTTGTGGGAGAGTATATGGGCATGCACTGATCTTCCATCCAAACCTGTGAATGTTGCCAAATACACAAATACTAAGGGAAAATAAATATATGAAGCATAAATCATCCTTCAAGACCAGGTCTGCAGTTCTTGCAGATCCTCAAGCTCCCACTGGAGTCAAGGAAAATGCTGTAAGCACAAAGCGTGCGTGCTGCATTCTTTGCTGTGTGATGGGCTCGTGTGAGGCAGCTGTTGGCTCTCCGCCCCCAGTGTTTCAGCAGTAACAGAAGGGAAACTAAACAAAATGTGGTCTAAGCCCTTGGAAATGCACAAGTAGATATCAAGAGCTGGGGTGGAAGAAACACTTTTTTTTTTTTTTTCTATGCCTCTGTAAGGTTTTATGGTCTTTATTTCTCCCACAGAGTGGTTTCTAGGTAAGAGTTATCTCAGCTATGACACATTTGAATTATTTGAAAGTCTGGTGACATTTTTATACAAAACTGTTTAATTGTTGCAACTAAGAAGCTGAAACTTTCCTGGGCTTGCTTTTGTTTGTTTGTTTGCTTGTTTGTTTTCTTTTCTTTTACTCTTTTTTTTTCCTTTTTTTTTCTTTCCTTCTACTGCAACTGTTTTTCCTGTCCCAAAGCCCTCTTTTAAACATGCATGAGGAGCAATGTCTGGCAGAGAATTGACTGATCACACTGCAAACATGTCACCAGGTTTCCACTGGTTTATTTGGGGAGACTGTTTTTGGGGGGACTGTGTCAATGGCACATCTCTTGCTGTCTCATATGGGAAGGGTTTTTGTCTGACACTACTGTGGGAAGGGACCAGGGGAACCAGAGGGCCCCCATAAACACCCTAATCCAACCCGATGGCAAATTATTATTTCCTGGCCTCCCCTTATCTCCATCATCCTCTTCATATGCTTGTCTCACCATCTCTGAATTGTGGATAACTAAAAACAACCATTTAAACTGCTGTTCTACAGGCAGGAAATGACAACAAATTTTGGTTTTACAGGTAGTTATCAAAAAGCAACTGCTTTTACAGCAAAACTGCCCTTATTTTATGTGCCACTTTTGCATTCTGGTTTTGTTTCCTCTCTGTAATTTTGTCAGCAGGGGAGAGACAAATAAATTTCCTGTGCATACTGCCAGCAGTTTTTGTCCTCGAAAGCTCAGATCAGCAGGTAGCAAGCTGGGGCTGCTCAGGATCCACACTAGAGCGGCAAAATCAGCGCCGGGATCTGTACGAAGCAATGAAATAGTATTAACTTGGTAGAAATGTGATTTAGGAAACCCCTCGTCGCTACATATCTTAGAAGATAACAACCACAAGACCCGCAATTAAAAAAAAAAACAAAACAAAACAAAACAAAACACGTAATAACAGCAATAGTGTCATCTTTACATTTCAGGTTAAAAAAAAAAAAAAAAAAAAAATTAAAAGCCCAAAACAATCTTCCATTGTTTCGCAGGACTGGTCTCTTGCAAGTTGAAATAAAGTACTGGAGCAATATACCGTTCTCTAGGGGTTAATGTTACATTAATCAGAACTGACAAGCATGAAAATCATTCTTTGTTGTCTTTAAATTGCTAATTTAAGATTGAAATCTAAAACGCTTGAGCACTGATCGTTAACACTGACGCTCAAACAAAACCCAAGTAAAATCTTCTCTCCTTTGGGCCACTAAACAATTGTTTTACATTTGGTTGAGAAAGCAAATGCAAAGTCTGTAACTAAATCCTAATGTATCGTTTAAGTGTTTCAATTCACAGGCTTTCTTTGGCTAAACTTCAACGAATTGTACTACAGTTTAATTGAAAAGCAGCATTTGCACAGGCATTTACATCTGAAGGCAGAAATAGTGGCATTGTACCATGTGGTGCAATGGCAGCAAGAATTCCCCCAAATCAAATTTTTTTACAGTTTTGGTTCCCCCCCCCAGTTGCAGAAGTATTGCAAAGAGCTGATTATCAATTGAGATACTGAGCAAAATCCGAGATACTTAGTAACAAGAAGCTTATTTAATAAACTCATTAAAGTTTTGAAAATGTATTAAAGGGTACAAGTCCGACCTCAATGCAGTGGAGACGGACACCAGATAAAATCCAGGGGAATAACACACCATCAACTCTGCAGCTACAAAACGAACTAAAAAAAGGTATGTAGCAGCAAAACAAATAGACAAGCATGTCCTTTTTCTGCTTCTTTAATGGAATTACAGGCTGTGTTAGGGGCCAAATCAAGTCCAGTTTCTTTTGCCAGTTTGAGTATTTGAAGGTTCAGATCTATTTGCAGACACAGCTCCCACCGAAGTCCTTGGACATAGGCATTCGCCGCTGAAATAAGCTGAAGCTGAATCTCCAGGTTGGTTGAAGCAAACTCTCTGGCCTAAATCCCTTAAGTCCAAATCAGTGCATCTGTTTTGACCTGTTCCCTTGTGATGAGGAGGGCGGAATAAAGACATCCGTGACAGAGTCACTCTCTGTGTGACTGTACAGATGCTCCAATGAGAGGATGAGAGCAGGAGAAGGGCTGGGGGGAAAAGCAAGCTGTGCCCTCAGTCTCTCTGAGGAGCCAGCGAGCTACAGTAGCTGTGATAGCCAGCATCCAGAGTGAAGAATGTCACATTTATCACATCTGAGCACTTCGCCTTTCTTTGCAATTACAGTAAAGCAGGGTTGAGCTATGCAGACATACTTCCCACATCCATTGACCTCGATGGGAGATCCATAGCAAATCTTAGGGCAGAACCTGCTACACAAAAGACGTGTTAAAGACAGAAGCACTGTCATGCAGAACAAGCTCTTAGAGTAGAAGAAAAGGACTCAGCATTTGGCCAAGGAGAGAGGTCATGCACTGAGGGTGCTTTGTATTCTGGGAAGGACGTGGGACGATGACTCTCCAGGCTCATGGGGAGCAAAGGCAGAGGAATATAGGATTTAAGGAAAGCAAAAATGCAAGACATTCTGAGCACTCTCTCATCTGGCAGCCAAATCCACAATATGAAGGTTTCTGGAGAGGAGAGAACTTATCTTTCCTTCTGGTTGATAGAAGTGTAACATTGTCCTTGAATTAAGAATTAATTGGAGCAACATTCCTTTCTTTGTTAACCCAAACATCACTAAGAAATCTCCTTCTGCTGTCTAGACTCAAAGTCAGCTCAAATCTAAGTATAACCAAATCAGATATCCATGATGTGGTATGCTCCTAGAGCAGGACTCAGTGGAGCAGGTGAATAAAATATTGACAAAGGTGTTTTCACTAGTATACTTTGGATTCATAATCATGAGGGATAACTCCTGAGTCTGAAATTTAAAAACGTTTTACCCTGTACACTTGTTTATATGAGAAGCAGTGGGAAGATTTGATTTATATAATTCTGTTGCATTTAATTCTACCTCTTGACACTTCCAATGCATTTTTAGCTGTTTTCTAGGAAAGATTGGCAGAAAGAGGACCTGTCTGATTACTTTTAGTAACAATATTTGTGTTACAGTTGGAACTCAGAAGCTCACCAGCAGCACAAGGAGAACAAGCCAAATAGTTAATAATGGAAAGGAACCTTAGAGTCTCACACCTTTCAATAAAAATCAACGGCAGATACCTAAACAACTGTTTGTTAAATGTTAATTTCTATTTCAAGCTCTTTAAAAATGAGAAATAGCAAAAAAAACCCCTACCCTAAAAAGTCATTAATTATTTTCATGTATTTAACATTGTTAATAGGCCTTCAAAGCCCTGAGTCCAAATACTTCCATACTGTTTAATCATTTTACCCATGGAGATAGGTTTGACTGCATTTGTCTGGCAAAGAAAATATGAAGAAGTAAAGGGAAATCAAATGGGAGGAAGAAGGATGTAATAAGCATGGCATTAACCTTGACAATGACAATGTTCACTCAAATAAGTATTAAAGTTAGTATTTTCTGTTTTCTTTATTCTTATGAAGGAAAGTATGGAAAGTCTTGGAAAAATTTCTAGTGATTCATAACGTCATATGTACACTTTACAATTTTTGTTTTGCTTTTAAATCTGAATATTATTTGAAAGCTCAGGAATTGTCACAAACTTTCACCCCATTTTTGAAAAATGCTTATTTGCAAAATACTTCTGTGTTTGGACCCAGTTAAAGTTTGCCAAAATGAGTAGGGGTGGGATCCAGTATGCAGTCAGACACCCAAACACAAGTGTCCCCACACAGGCTAAGTGCAGGATTCAATTGCCTAAGGATAAATAAGGTATCTGTCACCCCTGAGGCATCTGTGTTGGGGAGAGACACCCAGGCCCACAAGCAGCTCCAGGAAGATTTGGTTCTTCTCAGACTCTCCCTCATACCAGTCAGCCTCCAAGGATGCCTCTGAGAAGCAAAAGTGGTGTCTCCAGCTGCTGCTCCAGAAGGGCATTACAGTCCTGCAGGTTACATCCCAGGTGGGTTAGCCCTGAACATCTCACTACACAGAAGTATATCAGGTATGCCTTACACAAGCTCCCCAGCTCCCAGCCCCACTGGGAATTAAAAATACTTAGTTCATATGTAGACACCAACACGTCCAAGTCTTCATCTTGAACTGAACTGCAGCCCAAAAGCTTCACAAGCACTGGAGAAAATCCTGTTTTTTTCAGGGTTACATGCAGAATTTCTCTTTGAGCCCTGAATCTGTTTATAGATAAATTGAAGTAATTTTTTTTTTTTTTTTGTAGCAATAAACGTGGCAAGACAACAAATTCCCACTGCAGATGTTGCATGAAAGTAAGCATGCAAATGTTCCCCAGACAGGCAAATACTGGTGCATATGTGTATTGAGCTTTTAGATACGCTTTCCAAGATCCACCTTCTTTTGCACTGTTTTAAAATGCTCCCACTGTTTTAGAAAAAGAAGTTTTCTATTTATCATCTAGGCTGAACTAGAAAGCACCAAGCTGCTCATATTAACGTATGTAAATTTGTGATTCATTATCACTCCCCTCATGTCATCTCTTTTCTGTGCCTTGGATGTGCAATTAATTCCATGTAGTTAATCTACAGGCCCATCTGCCAACATCTACACAGGACACAACTGTACTGTTGTAAAAGCAACAGAACAAATTTCCTGATCACCAATATTGCCTTGTGCTTCAGGGAAGCGGGCTGGCTCTACAGGAGGAGAAATGTCATATAGGAGCAGCTGGACCTCAAGGCAGTTCCTGGTGCAAGCAGTGCGGGTGCAGGCAGAGTAAAAGCAGAGCAGAGACCTCACATGCAGCACTGTGGCTGCCAGGATGACATGACACCCTGCAAGCACGGGGACACACATGAGCACCACTCCTAAATGGGGAGCTGCAAACAAGTAAAAGTGTTCACACCAGCAAGAGCAAAAGATGACTCTGTGTTTGTTTAAAGCTTGCTTTCCTTTCTTCGTTTCACACATCACAGGAGGTTACTTATTCCTTAAAGGAATTTATTACATTTGCTTGCTTCTTGACAATATATTCTGTATCTGTCATCCACTTTTATAAATACCCAATGAATTTTAAATTAAACTACATTTGGGAAATCAATTTCAGTCTATCTCAATAAATCACAACATTCTAGCTGTAATGTCTGTATGGTGGAAATGACTTGAGTCTTATTAAGTGTCCCAAAGGCTCAGGAATTCTCTTATCAGCCTTGAATGTTTTTTAAGGTGGATGTTACTTAGAAGAATAAATACATGACTCAGAGGAAGGTTAAAGGGAGGTGAAAAATTTTAAGTGGAATGTCACTAAAGACACACATGAAGCAGGGCAGATATTGTAAGAGCAGCACATAGCAATTCAGTGATTCATTTGTTCTGCCAAAGCCAAATCCCAGCTCCAAATCCATGTTTTGCAATGGATTAGCCAACATGGCAGGAATGGAGATTGAAGTCTGCCTTAACCCAGCAAGGGTATGAAATGTGCTTAGTGAATATCAGCTGAAATGTTGTCCATTAACACAGGGAAACCACACAAAAACATGAAGAAAAAAATTCTAACTTTATTTTGCATTAAATCAGGTACTTGCAGAGAGAGCAGAGACATGGCAAATCTCTGTTATCACTGGAACGGGGTTTGGACACATAGGCACTATTTGATGAAGGAGAAAGGGGTGTTAGAGAGATGATTAGACTACAAAATTTAAAACTGGCATAAATAAAAACGAATTTTTGAGGATCATAATCACTTTGGGAATAGCTGCTTAAAGCGGCCATTTAGGATATAAAGGGAGCTGGTGACAAGGCCTTAGGCTGTGTCTGAGGGAGCCACCGGCTGGGAGTGGGGGTAAGTATGTGCATGGCTGAGAGCCACCACTTTCCATTTGCATTGCCCGCCTCAGCCCTCCTGTGAGCAGCCCAGATCAAAGTCTCCGCAGGATGCTTAGGAAAAACAGGATGTGGGATTCCTTCTCAGTGCCCTGGATGGTAACACCCTGAGCCTCACCTACACTTCATTCACCCCGACAAGACCTCCAAAGTGTGCGGAGGCAGCAGGAACCTGGATTCCCTCTCGAGGCTCCCGGAGCTGAGGAGCCCGCGTGAAGGCAGCCTGCAAAGGCAGCTGAAGAGGTCGCAGTAGGGATGGCGAGTCAGTCTGGTCTTGAGAGCAGATCCAACATCCACTTAACCAATGCACAGACACACTCAACTGCATTGACATCATGAGTGTGAGAATAGTGTAATAGGATTCCAGCAAGAAAAAGCATGGAGGGGTTAGATTGCCAACCGTGACTTGAGAAGAAACTGCTATTGTAAAAGAGAGGAGATAGGAAAACAGTTGACAATTTGACAAAAATGGTTATTTGAAAATTGTTAAAGTTATCTTAAAACACCTAATAGGGATATGCAAATACATGGAATCACTAAGCATGAACAATTCCCATAAATATTTTGATTAGGCAACAGTATTTCTCACTTTAAAGTTAGAAGTTTGAAACAGATTTGAAGCATGGTGACTTTATCTATACACATCTTTTATAAGCTTCTGAAAGCACCATGATAAAGTCACCCTGCAGACAAATGGAATTGTGCCTCTTGGCCACATCCTGCTAATACCATCACAGCAGCCTCATCAGAAACAGAAAGAACGGGAATGCACCACTGGAGCACTGAGGCAACCAGGGCCTATAGATTTAAACGTTTAAACTGAAACACATTTTCTATGATGACACAACTAGAAACACAGAAACAGATGTGCAAGATTTCGATGCTGTCATGAAAACATCCTAATGCATAACGGATCCAAAATATGAGGGGGGGGATCTGAAATGCTCACACTCTGCATCAGACCACTACTTATTTATTGTGACTAAGCAGCACCACACACATCACAAACATGTTCTGCAATGGCCAGCAGCACCACGCACTGACCTTGTGAGCAGGTTCACATACACCACAAGCCAGCCTGCTTCAGCACAGATGCAGAAAGTGATGCTGCCCAGTCAGGAGGGGGTTTTCACCAGATTCCTCTTGTCCCAAACACAGCGTGCCTGTATACAAGCCAGAGCAGAAGGCATGCACAAGTGTAAATTAATTCAGCGCTGGCAGAACTGGAAGGCAGTTAAAACCAGTTGGCTGCACTTCAGAAACTTTAGTTCTATAAGTATCAGGGTAAAGAGGCATCAAACGTAAAAACCAGGACATCTGTAGGACGTGAGTTTATAAGTCTTTTGCCTATTTAAGTTTCTCTAAAGAAACCTGAGACTGAAAAAGTACTCAATAGATGGGTAAGAGGGCCCTGATAAGAGATTGGGGTTTTTTTTATCAGGTGAGCTGCCTTGCAGAAGTTTCCACAAACAACATGCACAGAGATATGGTATGAAGGCGTTTAATGGGCTAAGATCCCCGGTACGGTGTGTGACTGTCACGTCCAGGCAGCGCCCAGGCCAGAGATGGCTCCTGGCAGCACCTGCGAGCCACAGGGCGAGGCCTGGGGCGCAGGGCAGCGCTCAGCCCACAGGGCTCCCGCTGTGCTGTGCTCGGACAACGACGCCACCGGTGACAAAACACGGGTGAAAATGTAGGAAGGAAATCTGGACACCCACTCCTGGGGGGCCCAAGACCCCGCTTCTTCCCGGCCGGGTACAGACCCAGCTCAGGGCAAACAGGTGCCCCGCGGGCACAGGCCGGGGCAGCGGCAGCTCCTCGGCACCTCGGGAACTGGCTCCCGACGGCCCCCGGCGCTCCCCACCAGGCTTCCCGCGCCCGGCCCGGCGGGACCGGCCCGCTCGGCCCGGCGGGCGGGGGAGGCCGGGGGAGGTGGGAGGAGACGTGGGAAGGACTTCGGTTGCCACTACAAATCTGGTGACAGCCCCGCCGGCGGCACATGGCGATGGGCAGGTGGGTGCGGGGCGGCGGCAGGGCCCGGGGCGGCCGCGGGGATGCGGGTGCTGGGATGTTGGCGGCGCTGCCCCGCCACCGCCGCGCGGTTCCCCGCGGCCCCGCCGCCGCCGTGCGCTCCCCGCGGGGGTGTGGGG